>JANIJG010012198.1:0-53409 GCA_024611175.1 Megaceryle torquata
CATGAGGGTGGTGAGACACTGGAACAGGTTGCCCAGAGAGGTGGTGGATGCCCCATCCTTGGAGATTTTTAAGACCAGGCTGGATGGGGCTCTGAGCACCTGCTCTAGTGGGAGGCGTCCCTGCCATTGGCAGGGGGGTTGGAACCAGATGATCTTTAAGGTCCCTTCCAACCCTGACAATTCTAGGATTCAGTCTTGGAATTGTTTTGCATCTTCTCTAAATAACCTCCTTATTGTCCAAGCACCCTTTTTTAAACGGCTTTCTTTGCTGGAAGCGAGTTCTCCATTTCAGAGGATGGGTCATTTTCCTCCTAAATGTGTGCCTGTACACTTAGCTAGAAGAAAACAAAAGCTTGATTAAACAGCTCACTTTGTCAAGGAATCCTGAAAGCTCTCCACAGAACTTCCTACTTCATCATTATCTCCTGCTCCAGCAATCTTTGTATTCTAAATGTAATTCTAGCAAAATTATACTAATAGTGGTGCCATTTATTCTCATAAGATCAGTTATCTTTGTCATGATTAAAATACAAAAGAAAAAAAAATGATACCTTTTTACTAAACACAGTGAATAGAACTTCTGTTGTGCCTGCACTTTGCCAAATTGATTACTGTCATTAAGGAGGATAAGCAGCAATCCTCTTTCAGAAAAGGCATCTTTGCATCAAGCAATACAATTCTCAAAAGAAAAGAACCTTTTCACTGATGTAAAAAGACTTCATAGCTGAGATGTAGTCCCAATCTTTCTGCTACCACATAGAATAAACTTGAAAAATCAGTATATTGGGCCTGCCTCGGATTCTGCAAAAGCACTTGATTGCAGAGGATTATAAATTGTGTTTGGAAACTCAATGGAAAATAAATGCATTCTCAAGAATAGCATCAACTACACTCAGAATCAAGAAAAATTTGGAACCAAATACAAAGACAGAATGCAGGAGATAACAACTAGCAGATCATATGTAGCTCATAACAGTTACTCCTAGTTTGATGGCCAGGATATCACACGGTGCCATTAAGCACAACCTGGATCTCCCTTTCTCCCTGGCTACATGATGCCAATGCTTCTGTTATTGCCTCGTCTTCCATAAGCTGTTTTAAAAACAAACTGAACCCAATTGTTCCCATTCATTCCCCTGGCTCTATATTGGCACTGCCAAAACAGTATCCAAATTCCAACTAGCATCATTTAGGACTTGAATATTTTTTTTTTTTCCTGATTGAAAATGAAGCAAACTCAATTTAAGCATTCTGCAAACCAGGTGACAGCATCCTTTTGGTACCAAATGTAAGAACCAACCTCTATAATACTGGATTTATGTGAAATAAATTAGACCCAAGGCTACATTTCAACCCCCAGTCTTGTCTAGGATACAGACAGCAGACCTTTTCCTGGATGAATCCTACAACACCTTTCAGTGGAGGCTTGCATGGCAAGGACAGATTCCACCAGACACTCTGCTCCAATTTCTGTCTGACACAAAGAGTAGGCAGATTGAGATCCCCAGACAACATATATACTAGAAATCTCTTGAAACATAGATGTAGGATGTAAAGATTTTTAGAGGGGCAATTTCTCTTTATAATATCTTACAGCTATTGTAACAGAATCTGTCAGCAATATCTGCCCAGTTAATATCCAGTCTGTCAGGAGAAGCTTGACATTTGCAAAATTTAAATTCAAGGAAACAAACTTTGTATGCATAAATACAGTGACTTCAAGTAAAATAGCTCCTAAGGTTTGACAGAGACTTCCTAATCAGGGTCAGAAATTCAGAAGAGGCAATATCCCAGAAACGTCATCTCCAGCAATGCAGGGGAACCATCAGGGAAGTCCCTGACAAATCTGGAATAAAGACTGATGCCAGACACCAGATCTGACCCAAAGATAAAGTTATTTTTGCTGCTAGAACTTGTTGGACAGACACAACAAGGCTGCATGCAAACCTGAAAATATGAAGGCCAGCCCCACCTTTTTCCAGTGTAATTCTCAGATTAAAAACATGCATTCTCTGCATAAACATCATCACAGGAGTCCATGTAAGAGCATCACTCCCAAATTTTGAGGTTACTTAAGAATCTTGTAAAAAAATCCCTATATAACTAAGAGACTGACTCAAAGCACAACATTTAGACAGCCACATGTTTCCGAAAGAAGACATTCATCTTGAGGGAAATGACTGAGCACATGTAACAACCAAAACACATAGAGAAGCTGCTAGGACATAATTGTGAGAAGCAACACTAAAATTAATGCAGCTGAGAATTATTATGACTATCACACAACCACTATGCAATTCTGGAGATGCTGCATCTTTCTTTCTCTATATGCATTCTGTTTTTAAGGAAACAGGGAGTATTCACGCTAACTGCAACAATGACTGCTCATTTGTATTGTAAATACTTTTCTTGTTTTATGGTATTTTTCTTTTCTTTCCTCCAATCCTTAACATTAATTAAAACATATCAAACCCCTTATTTTTCTATCTGTATACAAGAATTTGACTGTACCTGTTAGAAGGAAAAACAACCTATCACAACCATGTCAAGGGGCTGCAGGGTGCCTTTGTCTCATTTGCATCAGTGAGGTCAAGCCAGTGCAGTTGGGGGAACCCATCCTGCTTTAAAATTACCCCAGCATATTAAACAAGTACATAATCAATCTCTAAAAAGATGTCGAGGAAAGTACAGCTTAAATCTCCAGCTCTCTACTCCTCTATGATTAGTTGATGCAAACTTAATGACTTGAATTCTTCTATGGTGCCTTACAGATTAGCTTCACTACCCTGGATTTAACCATGGTTGGTGGCAGACTATACCTGTAAATACAAAGCAAGTATGTTATAATTTGTGCAGAAGTTTACAAGTTTGGTACTGTAAATAAAGCAGTCCTGATTTAAAGAACTGAACAGGCATAATCTGAGCTTTTGGATATCTCAAAAGGTAGATTACATGTATTGAAGTTTCCTTCTATATGTCAACTAAGGATTTTGAAGCATAACAGTTTAATATCAACAATGGAAAAACAAATGGCAAAAGATGCAGATTAAAAATCTGCATTGCAAGTTTCTACGAGTGTTGTAAATTCTATTTATCAATCCACAGATTGACATTTTGCCTGAATAGATAAACAAAGTGCTGAGTTGAATGGTATTTGCCTGAAGATCAAAATGCTGATTTTAGAATCAGTTTTAGACTCTACTAAAATATCTTCTATTCTTTAATACCGTGTTTCGTGGCTTCAAAGGAGACCAATTATTTTAGCTGTTTATTGATATTCTACATTTTACTGCAGAGAGCATCCATTTTATCTGCAACTAATCCAAGTGCAATGAACCTCTCTTAATACTTGCAGAGTGCCTCTGAGAGAAAAGAGCAGTGGCTTGAGGCAGCGGGACCTGCATCTCTCAATATGCCTTATGAAATTGGACAGGCTGTTTATCTTTTGGTTCATTTTTAGATTCTTTGCTCCCCTCTGCCTTGTTTAGTCATTGTTATGCTTGTAAGAGTTGTTCTTCCTTCACGCCTCAGGTACCTGCTTTCTACTCTCAACCCCAATATTTACTGAAATGCGAAGATTCGGGTGAATCACTTAATCCATCTTTGCCCTTTGATAAACTGAAAAACTATGTAACAGGGGTATGTGTGTCTGTACAGGTGTGCTAGTGTACACATACTGAGAGTGCTGCAGAGCAACTGACAAAACTAGCTAATAATGCCATCAGAGACTAAACCTCTTCATTAATTTTGAAGCTAAATTATGGATGCTCATTAACAAGTCAAGAGAAAGTACAAGGCAACAAGCCTTTGCTCTAGCTCTTGCTGTTGTATTCCTGGACAAATGCTGACAACCCAAGTAATTCAGCCTTGAACAAAAGGAGGGAAGCTTTTTCTTTTCTCTTCCCACTCATTTCAAGGACTCCCGATTGCACAGCAGGTTTAATTACCACGCAACTAAACTACAGATCCTTACCTGTGGCGACAGAGAGGAAAAACAATCTCTCTTGTACACATCTATCAGCAAAGATGTTCTGTCATTATCTTAGTGGTACTTGCCCACACCACCCAATGGTGCATGAAATTCTTCATTTTAAGAAATACAGAGGCATTTTGCTTTACCGCGACAGAATATCAAGAAGCAACCATGCAGCAAAGATAGGCAGCCACACTACTGCCAAGAGCCCACTAAGCAGGACACTAAGTGCAAAGTTTCTCCTTCTTACTATCCCTGTTGTGACTTGAGGGAAAAAGAGAAGTAAAAGTCTAATGAGATATCACATCAATGGACGTAATATCCATGCGGGTCTTGTGACTTTTGTAGGAAAGGTCACCGGAATGAGCCTGCAATTTTCCTGTATGTGAACAGTTTCAATGTTACTTTCACCATTAAAATGCATCAAGAACTATTTAGGGTACATAACTCATCCTGAAAGACACCCTTTGGAGCACTGTTCCTAAACCGATTGCATTAAAAGCTCCTGATCAGTTCTTTATGCTCATGTGATTAATTACAAATATAACAACTCCACCTTTTACAAATACTCAAAAGTGATGGTGCTCATCAAAAATAATCAAGTAAAATTAAAAGTTTGCAAATGCAGTTGTACTTTATTTCCTAGATTCCATAAAAACATAAGCAGACTTTGCAAAAAGCAGAAGACCTCTCACTTTCAAAACACATCACTCCCTCAGGCTGAGTCATACGGATGTCCAGCTTTATAAAAAGGAAAAATATAGAAACCCTCTCTACTCCAAATCTGCATGAGAAAGCTTAATTTGTAGCTTTTGAGGAAGCTGGAGCATTGACCACAAGCTTCTGCAGCAGAATTATAGTTACAGCACAGCTACAGAGTCATAATAGCACATGCATGTGAGAAGCATAAAAAAACCCCCAAATTAGGGCAGGAAGTGATGGAATAACTCTGAAAGGCACCACTGAGAGAAGGGCAGAGCAAGCTACAATTTCCCTTGATCCGGGATAACTAAAAAAATTCTTAAAATAACTTGTACCAGTGATTTCTTTGGTCTGCTCAGCTGAGGCTATATTGGGTTGCCACTGGGGAATTCGATTGAACAACGGTCTCCAAGAAAATTGGCAAAATATTCTAATAGAGAATATTTCTATCAAAGCATCATGTTTCTTAAATTTACTCCTGCCCATCCCAGCATTGACCTTGGTTTGGTGGGGTTGGGTGTTTTTAAATAAATACTCTATGAAAACCAAATATTTTTGTTTAGCAATGTCAGACTGTAGGTTTTCACGACAGAGAACATTATTTCAGGACTCGTGCTATGAACTACCTACTACTATAGCTCTGAAAAGGCAAGCAGGTGACCCTGTTTTACAGGGTTCCTTTCCCACAAACAAGGCATTCATTACTAGAAAGAAATATAGGTAGAAATTGGCAATGAAGAAAATATTTGAGCTTTATTAACAAGTAATGAACCT
Organism: Megaceryle torquata; assembly: GCA_024611175.1. Lineage (NCBI taxonomy): Eukaryota > Metazoa > Chordata > Aves > Coraciiformes > Cerylidae > Megaceryle > Megaceryle torquata. The sequence goes on from JANIJG010012198.1 coordinate 5,450, forward strand.
CATTTCTGCATTCACGTCAAACTTGGTTTTCCACTTCTAAAGCACAATTTGAAATTAACTCCTAAAAACAACATGAGCCAAAAATAATAATATTTGTTTTGTTTGTGCAATGTTAATGCTGTTAACATTAATTCATGTGCAATGTCAATGCTGGAATTTAGAAATCAGTAAGACTGGGCACACCACAAGGGCAAGGAGATACACAAGGTGTGGCAGGAGATACAGAAGAGGAGGAAGCAGCCAGATGAGGAAGAATTTGGGTCAAGAGGAGGTTGAGGAGTAGTAAAAATACAACAGGGAAGATATCCGTGCATAGCTGCCCTAGTATTTTACTCTCTATAGTCAACTTCTAAAAGCTACTGTTGGCAAAGTATTTTCCTAGCTGGAGCTGTATCTTGACCCAGTTCTGGGATGCTTAAGTGCTTCAACTCTGCTTGTGTCAATAGCTGCATAATAAAAGTAAGGGATCGTACTCTACACTTGTAAGCAATTTCCCTACTCATTTACTTGTCAACATCAACATATAGCAAGCTACATACCCCACGCTCAACATGCTCAGCACACCAAAGCCTCAAGATAATGTTATCCTCAGAGAACATGGCCATTACTATGCAAACACATTAGGATTTTATTTTCCATCAAGAAAAAGTTTTTAAATCCTGCATGCAGTTTCCTGATATCCTTCAGTACATGCTGTTTGAAACCACTGTCCTGGTGTCACTGCCGCAGCGTCAAAGAAGTGTGTGAAGAGTGCAAAGAGCATGGCAGTTGGATAAAGGGTAGCAGTATAAAGAGAAATGTCTGTGGAAATGTGGTAGAGAGCAGACGGGGTGATACCATCTAACAGAAATGGCTACCTCCAGAACAGGACATCTGTCTAAGCCATGATTGATACTTCCAACACAGCCTGGCCCATCAGGAGGTATGGGAAGTGCTCCTAACAATCAAGCTAGTATTGCTACGATGAATCATAGTGGCATCAAGTTAATACAACTCATCAGATCCTAATTAAACCACTCTATGCTGCTAATCACTCTGTGTATCTCAGGTGGTCTGTTGCAGCATGCCTGACTCCAGTGAGGGTGGGCCAATCAATTCCTTAATGAGTCCTCGCTCAAGCACTTGCACAAGTGCTCTGTGGGCTTTCATGCAACCACAGTATGCAAAATTAAGCAACAAAAGCTAAGGTCTTCCTTTTTCTTCTGATGGTATAGAGGAAAAGTATGTCTATACAAGCATATACATCAGCAGCTCATCAAAATACTTTTGTGAAATCAGGCTGATCAAATATCTGCTCTAGTGGGATTTGCCTATATTGAGCTCTCTGGTTCTTTCATCTTTCCACATGAAAAACAAAACTTCATCTCATTTCTTCCAAGATTTGTTAGCGTAGGAAAAGTAATTTTGTGGAATTTGATAGCTGTGGATCAGTATCATTCAGACAATGAGATAGCATCACTCATAGCATACAGCAGCAGATGTCCACAGGATGAGAGAGAACAGGCTGGAATAAACCAGCTATTTTTCCTTCAAACTTCTTTTGCATTTAGTTGAAGTGCATCACTCTCTTGCCTTTTCACCAAAATATTTTCACCAAATATTAGTCATATTAGTCAAGGTATTATCTCCCCCCACCCTTTAAGAAAAAGCAACTTTAAGTTCACATTTAGCTTCATTAAATCCATGAGCACCTTTTGCTGCTGTTGGAGTTAACATGACTTTAGACACTAACATAAATGCTGCTGAGTAGAACCAGTTGTTTATGATGAGACTACTCACTGTAATCCCTCATCATCTGAATGAAAAACTTGAAAATGAAACATTGCAGTATGTTTCAGTTGAGCACCAGAAACATCACACTTCCCTTTCTCGCTGACTCCTTGTTTTTCTACCCACATTTTCATACCTGTAAGTTTTCCCACAGGTATCTCTTCCCGTAGGCTCTACTAACCTACCAAACCCGTAATGTCTGTATAAACCTTTCCTATTGTTGAAGTGTGTAAATCCTTTTACTTAACCTCAGCAAATTATATTAAAGTCTTACAGCCTTACACCAAGTCTTATCCTAGGCATCTCTAGCCGAGGCTCACGCATGAACTTGATTTGTGAATTGTCAAGTCAGTCATTTTGAAATATTTGCCACATGTCTTGCAGCCATGTGTCCAAGAAAAGTATTTCTGAGATCACAACAAAAATGGTCTAAAAATGTGTTTCTCTGCACAGACTTTAAGGGTTCATGATTTGCTTATTTTTCTGACATTCCACCCCCCTCCCTCCCCCATGTTTTTAATTGCTTAGGACACAACAGAACTATGAACACTTCCATTAAAAACTCTGCATATTCTTGTGAGGCCACCATAGAAAGCATTTCACACTGTCCATCTATACTAACAGTGATACCTATCAGCAACTAGACCAAATTTTCAAAGTTATTAGTAACTTGCTTCAGTTTGTATTTACCACCACACTGTCTGAGAGCCTGCATGACAGACAAGGACCCTGAGACGCCAAGTGCAATGGAAATATTTAAGAGAAAGAAAGTATTCCTGATCTGTTGGCTTCAATTGACCATTCACGTTTCCACTGACTTCTGGAACTACAACCTCCTTCCTCACTGCTCTCTGTATGTACCTTCACAACTCTCAAATTAAAACCAAAGGCATTTCACAAACACTTCCCAGATGAAAATCTAGAAAGAGAATAAGTTCACTCAAAAGTCTTCTTCCTTCTGTTCCAGTGACCCTAGATTTGAGTTAGAGGAGACCAAAGATGCCCTGGAAGTAAAATGAAGTGTTTCCATGCATGCAGCACAAAGTGACAGCCTGCGAACTTCAAATACGAAAGCTGCTATGCAGAATTCTCTTTATTCATCACATGAAGCTTATTTTGTACAAATAATATTTATTAAGACATTTTTATATTAGTACAGCCCAATTTAGTACTCATACTCAATATTTATGATTATTTTGTCAGATTGTATCAAAGGATTTAACCTCAAAATTCCCAGGTGGAAGTGACAAGAACTATCAAATGTCTCAGAGAAGGAAAGTGAGAAGCGATTTAGGAGACAGCAATGAAATCATGAGTTTGATATTCAGGAAAGGAATAACTATTCATACAAGGAAAACATTTGTGGTTTCAATAGACAAGCCAATCTCTATTAAAAACAAAATCTTATTATTGAAGTTTTCTCTCTATTTCATTTTTTTAATCACTAGGATAACAATGCTATGCAAATTTAATTTCAGTAAAATAAAGTTACTAAGAATGCCTATGTGGCCCATGTAAGCATATATCATGTTATAAAAAAGGACCAAGAAATAGATTATATTTCATTTGTACAAGTAATATGTCCCATTTCTTCAAACTCAATATGAATTTCTGTTCACTGTATTCCAAAAATAAATTTAACAGTGATATCTTTCATTAGTTTAAGGTAAATTATCATAAAAGTATTTCATTCTTCATTGCCTCTTCTTGCTTATATGGGAACATAATGAAGACTGACACTATATATTGCTTCTAGGTTTCACCTTGTAACTCTGAACCTAAGAAAAAGAGTGAACTAGATCCACAGAAGTATGTAAGCTTTTGATTTCAAGTTAGATATATAAACAACCTAACAAGTCTGAATACTTATATTTACAGTTCCCAGGAAATGAAACACTCAAGGCACAAAACATCCATAAACACTCAAGCATCATGTGACAAATTGTAGCTAATTTTAATCATGTAAACAACAAGGGTCCAGCCGACTGCACACTGAAGTAATTTCCCATTTAATTTCAGCCTTATTGAATCTCAAAGGGTAATTATCATTTAAACAAGAACTTTCTAATCCTATTGCTAAAGAAAATGCACCAGATAAGACATATGTAACTCCATGGTGCACACACCATCTTTTAACCTTTCTTCAATAAGAAGCCATGCAACCAAGGCAACACCTGCAACTCTACATATGGAAAAGAGTTTTCAAACCTACTTCAAAATGGCACACTCTCAAAAATGACCCACACAAGCATAATTGCTGAGTTTCGATATGCACCCATCCTGAAACAGGACTAGGAAACATTACAGATGCCACCACTGTCCTTACTACAGCACCCAGCCAGGGAGCACAAAAAGCTCTCCAGGCTTCTAAGAAGCAGCACACTCACTGAAGTCTCCATTCAGTCAGAGGAAGCTGGGAGACAGGAACAGGGCTCACTTCCCAAACAAGAATTTCCACCTGTGATATGTGAACTCATTTAAGTGGTGAAAAAAAAAAACATTTGTGAAATAAAAAAGAACTAAGGGAAAAAAAAAAAAAAAAAAAAAAAAAAAAAAAAAAAAAAAAAGAGACAAACTAGCTTTCAATAGACGTGTTAGAGAAACACCAGCTAAATCCAGGCTTCCTCCAATGCTTTCAAAGAAAAATGTCTATTCCAGCCTCATGAAGAGCATCATCACCCTCCTGATGAAAATTCACCCTCAGTTTCATAGAAAACAGGAAATCCTATCTATCCATAAGAGCATGGCCTTAGGCCAACCAAGACTGTCATGCTGCTTCTGACACCCACTCTGGGTCATCAGAGTCCTTGGGGGAGGTGTAGCTGCCTGTAGTAACTTCTGTAGAAATTCCCTCAGGGAGCCAAGAGTGACACCATCTACACACCTTTCCCTGCCCACATATTCCTCCTATTCTCCAACGGCATTGCCTATGCCAACTGCAAACAGGCCTCCACAAAACATACAAGAGACACATTTGGCAGGCCAGGAGGGAAAATGTCACAAAGGACAAGAAATCTGTTGAGATTAGGAAAAAAAAAAAAAATTAACTTCTGCATCCTAGATCCCTTCTATACAGAACTGAAAAGCAGATCATTTGAAGCTTATGTAGCATAAATTTATTAAAAATAAAACACTACTGTCCTGTCTTCTCAGAAGGCCCTTCACTTCTCTGAGAAGCTGTGATAGACCTGAATCAAGCAGCTCAAGAAATGCTCCTTCCTCCTAGGATTAACACACCTGTCGCTGAATACTTAATCTTTCAACTTCTAAATAGTTAAAAGATTAAAAAAAAAAAGTGACCAAATCCTTATAAGCAGTACTGAAATAACAAACAGGTGCACAAATAATACAACAGAAGTCTGCTATGGAAACAGATCTACGTTTCAAACTATATGCTACAATGAAGAACTCTAAAAACCAAAAAGACAAATACTTTTGGACTTTGCCTGAAGCTTCATAACACAAAAGCAGACTTAAGTTACAGCAGGCAGCTACTTTCCAATTAGATATACCTCTGACTGTAAAGTATAGGACTACATAACAGCAGAATCTCCTCTCAAATTCTGACATGCATCATATACAGTGTCATACTTCTGATACATGCCAGGCTTTACATGTTGACACTTCATAAATAATTTTTTCCCTGACAGTTCCTTTATTAGCTATCTCCAATGACAGATGATCGACGCCAGAGAGTAAATGGTGTTGATTCTATATTTTTGGTACAGAGAGTAAGTTTGGTGTAACAAGAAGCATTTGTAGCCTTGAGCAAGTGAAATACTGCTCTCGCAACATTAGACCCAACCAACTATACAGCTTCAAAGCAATAGTCACACTCCAGAGAGCACATACCTCCTTCCAGTGTGCCTCCAAAAGAAACGCCACAGAAGCTCTCCTCTTTGCTCCATGAGAAACCAAGTGGCAGGACTCCACCATCACTTACAAAGTGAACAGCACCACACGATTGTAGGAATCATCCCGACTCAGGAAACCAGAAACAACAGGGCCCCTGCAAAATCTGCTGCTGTGCAAAGAACACGTTCCAGAACCCTTATGTACTCCTTATGCCTAAGGCAAATAAACTGAGATGCCCTACTTAGCCTTTCAACCAAAATTCTCTCTACAAGGAAAGCAACAAAGGAAGAGAGATACTGTAGTTTGTATCAACATCTCTGATGAACACTGAGAACAAACAAACAAACAAATAAATAAATAAAAACACAAACCAAAACCAAACACTCCCCAACCAGGTAAACTAATGAGGAAAACATTTGTATACACAGTCTCATGAAAACAAGCTACATGGGAAATCCAGCAACATTACTAATCACATTAAAGAAACAACAAAACACTAATGTTTCTTCTTCCAGGAGTTTACTTTGAAGCTTTTCCAGTATTTTCTTCTGGCATTGCTCAGAATCAGCTTCATAGAAAAAGAAAGAAAAATACAGACTCGGTTCTACAAGCACAAGTTCAAGTTTAGCTTTTTTCTATCATACCGTGAGCAGAGTCATTGCCTTCAATGTACAAAACAAAATAATTTACTTTAAGATAATTAACAACACTATTATACAGCAGTCTAGACAGACATTGTCGACTTAAGTCCAAATTGCATGAGAGGAGACTGGCTGTACAGCCACCATGGACTCATTTGGAGAATGTATTTTCAGCCCAATAAGTTTTATTCCCCCAATGCCTCTTAGGTTTTAGGAAAAGCAATTCCAATTTTGAGACACAGGCCTTCTCAGCTGCAACTCCTCTCCCTGCTTGCCTTCACTTTCCCCCCTTCCCTTCCCACAAATGAGCTATTAATTCCTAAATAAATTGAATGAGTAGCACTTAACATTGGGAGCCACGAGGGTATGGAGGCTCCTATCTCCTGTTTAGAGGCCTGTTTAAACAGGAATTAGAAGACTAAATGCTTCTGTGGCTTTAGGGCCAAAAGCTCAAATTTGCAAACACAGGAACTTGACCTCACGGGAGTGGTCCCTGGGGTGACTACAGATTAACTGAATAGGCCCTGGAGAAGGTCTCCGGAGACAAATGCCATTTTCAGAACTTTGTGCCTGAGATACAACAGCCTGAACATGAATTAGGAAACTCTCCCTTATGCTCATCTTCTGAAATCCCAAAGAGCAAGTTCTGGTTTATCTTCTGTCTTCCAATCTCTCTAGTGCTACTAAAAGCAAGCTAATTTCACGTCCAGTCTCCTTCTAAAAATTAAGCATTTCTTTCAAATTGCAGTGGTCGCCCTAAGCAGTGACATTACTTGATCCAAATGTCAACACGGGTGTCTGTTTCAGAGCTGATCACCAGAAAACACTACCCTCTCCAGGCCAAACACCTGCTTGGCAATACCAGACTGGAGCACACCTCCTCCAGATCCACACCTCAGCCACAACATTATATGCCATAACTCCTCTGAGCTTAAGGAACAACTTAAGTACCTTCCTTGGGAATGGCCTTTGATGTCCCTTTGAACAGTGTACTGAAAATAGCACCACTGATGCCTTTAAAGTATTAATCATCCCCTTTTAACACCGAGGCCACTAGCCCCGAGTGCCCCCGGGAGGCGGTGCTACCTCCTCCAGCCTCAGGACCACCATGCCGCCCCTCACCGCGGCGTCGGCGGGGCAGACACAGACACAGCCACGGCGTCCCCGCCTGGCCTGGGGGAAGCCGCAGGGGCGGGGAGTCCCGACCCCCTGGCCCCGCCATCCCGGTCCCGCTCACCCTTCTTGTCCATGAGCCACATGAAGAAGAAGCAAGGCGCGAAGCCGATGGGCCCCCAGAAGACAAGCAGGGCGATGTCCCAGCCGCTGAAGCCGAAGGCCAGGCGGGCCGAGTTCTGGATGGGGCCCCAGCTGTTCCACACCAGGCCCTGCGCGAAGCCAAGCAGCGAGAAAAGCAGCAGCACCAGCCACCGCCGCCCGTAGACGCGGCCCGCCAACGGCGCCAGCCGCCGCGCCGGCCCCGGCACGGCCGCCACCGGCACTGCCGGGCCTCCCGCCGGCTCCCGCGTCTGCAGACGCCGCCGTTGCTGCTGCTGCTGTGGCGGCGGCGGCAGGAGGGGCTGCCGCTCCTCCGCGCTGCTCCAGCCTAAGCCCATCTGCAGGGGCGCTGACTGGGGCCCACAGGGGAGGGGGCCTGGGGAAGGGACACCCACACTTCAACCCCCGAGCGCGGTGGCGCTGCCCCGGCCCGGCACAGCCGCATGCGCGGTCGGGGAGAGCCGGCGGCCGCCGCCTCCTTCCTCCGCCGGCGAGGGGAGGAGGGAAGCGGCGCCGGGGAAGCGAGCCGGGCCCACGCCGGAGGGCAGCTGCAGCCCTGCGGCCTGTAAGGGTGTGCGGCACGGGGAAGCCCTTGGTCTGTCACCCGGCGGGGAGAGCGGGCTTGGGTTCCGGGGCAGCAGCGAGGCGGCCCATGGGAGCCACCGGTGGGGGCGAGGAGGCCGTTCGAGTATTAGAGGGAGAGACCCGGCCTGCGGGTCGCTCTCGGCCCCGGCTGTCACGCCGCCACCGGGGCTCCGCCCCATGGGGCAGAGCCGGGCTCCCGCTTCTTCCGTTAGCGAGGGCGGTGCTGAGGGGAGCCCACAGAGCCGCCCCGGAGGCAGAGCTGGAGGAGCATGGCCGGGGCAGAGAGCCACCGTCCGCCCGCGCCGGGTAGGTGCCCGTCGCCCCTCCGCGCCCGTCCCGCCGCCGAGGAAGCCGAGCCGGCCCGGCCCGGGCCCGCCGCGTTGCGGCCTAGCGCGGCCCGGCTGCCCGGCGAAGTCGGGCCCTGGCAGTGCGGCTTGTCTCCAGGCCGCGGGGCGCGAAGCGAGGCCTCCGTGTCTCTCCTTCACCTGCTTCTCTGAAACGTCCTTCTGAGGCGTGGGCCCGCTACCTGTGCGGTCACGGGGGGCAGAGCTAGGCTGGTCCTTCCCAAAGTGCGAGTGTCTTGCAGGGAGGTGATACAGCAGAGCTTCTCCGGGGTGCCTGTCCTTTGACGGGGAGAAATAAAGTGTCTTGTGTATACCAGTTGTCTGGTGTATACAAATCACCCTGGGCCCGAACTGGGGGGAAAAATAATAGGATTCTGTTACAGCCTGCACTCAAAACCATTTTAGAATAATTCATATGAATATTCCATCATGTGAGCTGCACTAAGCTCATTAGAAACTATTATCATTTAAATAGATTGAAGTATATATACATTGCATTGTGTGAGCATTTATCTGTGTATGTACCATCTGCACTTGTCATAAAATTAATGGCTCGTATGCTGCACAATGCTTCATCTTCCCTGAAAAAAAATGAGGTGTTTTAGTTTGGCTTGCTTATGCATTCTGTCACAAAGTCTGGAAGTTGGCTTGATAAATATCTGTGTACTTAATTAGGGAGAGCTGAACAGAGGGATCCACGTGGGCAGGTTTTAGTTCCACTATCACTGTTATAACTGTTGATATGCTGGGCATTGCACAACTGAATCTTACACATGGTGCCCATCCCATGGTTTTGCAGCCAAAACCACACACTTTCACTGAATTCTTACCAAAACATATGGACATTGCATTTTGTTTAGCTGACAGCTCCGTTTGGTAGACTTAGGTTCAAATTAGAAGTTGCACTGAAGGTGCAAATTGGAAGTTTATACCAGCTGAAATCAGAACTATGATCATAAATAAAATGAGATTTTTGTCTAGAAAAGTTAAGGAAATTCCCTAGGAAAAATAAAATTCATGAGCAATTAAATAATGACAGGACATATGGATAGTAACAAACTAAAATTTGAGCTTGCCGTGTACAACTGCAGTGACAAATACAGTAAAAATGTTGGACGAGATTCAGATTTGGTGCATATTCCAGTAGTGCTTTGGGTCTCCGAGTAAGATTAATTCCATGTTTTACTAGGTCTTTTTCATACATTACCACCTCAGCACCACTTAGCCCATACCAAAATGTTCTTTCAGTTTAAAATGGCAATGTTACTACTGTAATTTAATTGATTTGGTGGCATTGTGCCAAAGGCAAAGTGCTGTCATTTGCAGAAGTAAACAAAGAGGAAAAATATGCCTCTCTTGGAACTTTTTTCAATTAACTGTTGTAATTGTGGGGGTTTCTTGGTTGTTCTAGTGGCGGAAAACCCATCCAGAAATAAGGCATGTGGGGCTCTGCAGTGTCCTTTAGTGGCAAAACTCATGTTTTGCCTCTTACTACCTGGGTAGTAAGATGAAAACTTGAATATAGGCAGAATAATTGATAACTTAGATAAGTTACCTCATCTTAAGATGGATTTAAAGATATTTTGACTCTTGTGTGGGTCAGCAAGAAAGAATTTCTAAGAAACAATGACAAAAGAAAGGAGCTGTCAAACTAGGCTTCAAAAGTCTAGGTGTATTTACTGTTGACTTAATCATGATTTAAATAATTTAACTGCTTGATTTGAAATCGCTCCATCTTTTCATAGCTTCCCAACCCATATGCGCATCTTTCAGCTATGGCCTGACCTTTTCTGTTCCAGCTATTTAATTACACAGTGTAATATTCTGTGTGAATTATTCTTGTTTGCAGGATATGGTACCATTTAAATTTGTTAATGTAGGGGAGCAGTGCATTGTTGATAAACTGTTCGAAACCAAATTAGCTTTATCTTGCAGCTAGCTGATTGCATTATTTCACTCATGGGTATAATACTTCTCTAAATATGCTAATTTCACTCTTTTCTCCGTGTGGTGACATTTTTACTGTTCTCATTATTGACATTTGTAATATTTGGGGTGGGGAAATCTTTTCTTGCTTTAACCTCATTATAATGTAGCTAAAGAGATTTGAATATTATCAGATGAAGTGCATGTACATTCAGGCAAGTGGAAAGGTTATTTTGTCTCCTGGTCCAGAACTTTAATGCCTATAGCAGGACCTACATGGACTTCAGAATGCCTGGATCCAAAACTGTGATACAGAAGCCCATCCAGTTACTAACTGCCCACCCACAATAGCAGATCCATTGGTTGGTGCCTCCACTTCAAACCTAAGCTCTCGAGATGGTTGCATCTCCATATTCATGCTTATCTGACTGTGTCTGGCCTAAAACCTTCTGAAATTCATCTTAGGAGGAGTTGGTCGCCTGGAGCTCTGATAGAGTAATGGTGATGGATAAAAATGATATGGCTGAAGCTGTTATTGCTGCCAAATGCTCATCCCATCCCTGAGGCAGGCCTGGCCGATCTGCTTATGAGTTGGCACCTAGGCGGTGCTGATTTAAGCCTGGCTTTTTTAGATAAACTGAAGGCCTTGACAGGTTTGTTATAACCTTGAGGCATCTGGAGAGTCTAATTTAGCTTAAAGACACCTATTGTGTAATGGTTGAGCTGAGCAGTCCAGGAGCGCATCCCTGCCGTGGTGCAACCCCCAGTTCCTACCACTTTAGGAAGGACCATTTGCTCTCTCCAGTCATCGGGCTTTTGACAGATATGCTCACCATGTGACTTCAGAGAGATCCGATGAACTTCAACATCCCCTTGTTTCTTACGCCTCTCTGCTAACACCTCCTAACAGCATGCGTACAATCTTGTACTTGCTTGTGTCAACTCATACCTTGCAATATGACAAGTCACAGTGGATTGCATACCCTATGAAGGCTAGAAGCATTTTGGCACAAAATGTGCAGGACCCAAAATTTATTCAAAGATATAAAAGCAACATTCATCTAATTCTGAATATTCCTTCCAGCATCCCCAAAGAGGCCTGTTTTCCAGGGATTTCCCTCAACTATTGGACTTAATCTGGGGTTGTGACAATGCAGTTTCTGAGCTGCCATAACCAGCACTAGTGTAGTAGGGAGCTGTGACTCTTCTTTACACTCCCTGTCTTGAGCACCACCCTTAAAGGTGAGCCTGTGAGGTGTGAGCAAATCCTGTTCTTTTCTCATGAAGTTTTGACATCCCTTTCCTTTTAGTAACTTAGGAGCAGGTTGTTCAGGGTCTGCTCTGTTTTGTGCTTGATTTGAGCACCTTCCAATCTCTGCATTCTGTACCTTTCAGCATCTTTTTGCACCATTCTTTTTTATTGAGAGGTAGGTAGACTTCCAGCTCTAACATCATACAGTGATTTTCTTGTACTTCAGGAGGAAAAAGGCTTTACAGTGCTTCCTTTTTCTTTTTTTCTACTATTAACAGCAACAAAAAAAAATACAGACACATTTTCAGCTTATGAAACCTGAACAGTTTTATTCTTAAATTCAAATACCATTGCTATCCAGTGGGCATTCATTTATACCTTTTGGTTGCAGGCTGTGTCTATCCACACTGCCAAGTGACCATTGTAGTGGAGATGATTCTAGGCTTGTAGTGAGCTAGAGCCTGTTGCAAGGTCCTTTAGGGAGATGTGGGGTAGCTCCTTTTTCATGTGGAGTCTACCTTTGTGGTTGACCAATGGAAGACAGCTTGCCAGATTCCTTGTACACCATGTGGTTGGTTCTTTACTGTAGCTCCTAGAAGAAATATGCTAAAGTCACACTTGACTTGGGCTTTGAGTACATTTGAAGCATTTTGTACTCCAATTCTGCTTGTTCTGCCATTCATCACCTGCTTAACAATGAACATACAGATGATGATTTTATCCCCTTTAAAGAGAGGGGAAGGTGGAAGCTGCATGTTGTCTTTCATCCAAGGTCATTTTGATGGCTACTTCCCTACCTCACTTAGCCTTCAGGATCAGTGTCCTAGGTATTTTAAGGACATCACAGTCCCTACGTTCTTTCATTTTATTCAGGGCCACCATGTGCAAGTAACTGCACACAACATTAATAGAGTATTTTCCATTTCAAAGACTGATGGTTTCCTGCCTTCCTGAAAACCTGAGAATGATGGAAGCGAATGGAGCCATGTGACGATCTGACACTTGAGTTGAGAATACAGGGTGAAAATCTCCACCTGTCTTCTTGGACTAGGAATGCCTAGTGTAGATCTCATTGTCTCTGATACCAGCAAGTAGAACTAGTCATATTGCTGTGGTACTGGTCTGTCCATTGTGTCTCTGGTGAATGTGTTTCTCATTTCTGATCAGACTGCCATTTTTCTCCTATTGTCTTACATTGAAGCAGCAAGGAGTAACCTAATTATTGATCTGATATGATTAACGACGTAGATACTAGGGAGTTTGTTTCTATTGGTCTGGCTAGTCACACTTGGCTGTCATACAACAGGTATGCTCTGTGTTCTCCAAATGAGTCTTCTGAAGACTTGATTGTCTGGGTAGCTGTTTGGAATCAGATCCATATTGAAGACATAATGCTCACAAAATGTCATTTGTCTGTTTGGGAATGTGACTATCACATAATTCTGTATGGAAGGAAGAGTCTAATTATTTTTGTGTCTGTGCTTTTCTGAATGGGGGCATATATGATTTAAGATTAAATTACTCTATGCTTTGTGATCACAGACACAACGAGATCCTTGGAAGTAGGTAACGGTAGCACAAGATTTTGATTTCTGTTAGAGTATTTCAGCAAGAACAATTGTAAGGTGGTTTGGATGTCTTGGTATAAAAGTACAAAATTTTTTTTGCTGTTTTATTGTTTTGCTAATCTTCAGGGGGTTATCTGAAATTTCTGAGCATAATGAGCTGTCGAAGACTGGATATACAAGACTTTATTGCTGCTGATACTAATACTGAATTAGCCAATGGCTGGCACAGTGACATTAATGTTTAAAAGGAATCTGAAAATGCGGAAACTTCTCTCCTAAGGGACTTTTCCAGATATACTAATAAGTTGGCGAATACTGAGATTTGGTAAATTTTGCATAACACAAAAAGCTCCCAAATTTCAAAGCAGCAGCACTGCCATGGTTTCTTCTAAAACTAAAGGTCATCTTCAGTCTCCAGAAAAGAGGTGCAGCTGATTAGAGCAAGAGTTCAAGCACAACTGAGTGAAGATTTGGGCCTAAAGAGTCCTTGATCTTTTCTGATATTTAGCTCTTGGTGTTTACAGATAAACTTTGCAGGCAGTTGTTATTTGAAAAAGAAGAGAGAGAGAAAAATCTCTGAAGGGAAGATGGTAGAGATATGTTGACACCACTTGTATTATAAAGTTGTGGAAGTTAAGCTGCTATGTAACAAGACTGTGCTTTTTCAGTAAAAACAGTTTCTTTTATGTTTAATATTTATTTTAAACAACTAACATTAATTAAATATTAAGGTTGAAAATTAAATTAGGAGGGCTTGGTAGTTCACATTTTGGTGAGGTGTATTGGGTTGAATATATCCTTAGCTCAACATTATGTCAAAGCAAGATTTTACATTCTTTATATGACCCCAAGATTCAAACCAGACACTGTTAACAGTCTTTCACAGACAAATTTTCTTGTTGCTGCATGAGAACCTTTATAAAGAGAAATAGTGACTTGAAAGAAAGGTTAAGCTCACTGCTGCTTGTTTCACCTGTGCTGAAATCCATGGAATGATGTAAGCAGATGGAGTAATAGCCATGCTTTTTGTTTAATACTCCTATAATGATGGCAGTCCCAGAATCTTACACCCTGACTCTAATATCATGTTAGTTAATTGTGCACTTCAGAAACTGTTCTTGAGGTTCACATGGTGGGTCTGTCTGGTTTCTTTTGCTTCTATAATTTATGTACTTCAAAAATACTTCTTTTATTCTTTTAAAGTATAATTTCATTCTGACAATTACACTTATAACTCAGTCATTAATTATAAGTTGCATCCTGTGTAGTGTACTAGTGAACAAAGTCATGTATACTTCCATCATAACCCCTTTGTGGATCAAATTTACAAAGCTCTGTTGTATTATTGACTATTTATTACAATGGCTTATAGGGAAAAAAAACCCCTATTTTTAGAATACTATTGACTCTTTACTACAATTGATTATGAGGAAATGGTGTATTGTAGAAGATTTAGATTTCTTTTGTTGTTGTCATTTTGAAGTTCTTGTCAATCAAGTTGGCAGGACGGGACAACAATAAAGTCATAAATGGTTACAGTTTCTGACAGTGAATTTTATACAGCGCATTCATCAATTTAATTGTAGTGCATTCATATTTACTACTAACAAGGAATAAAAAAAAGAAATAGAAATAAACTTCACTTACAACATGAAAAAATTACAATTTTTTTTAGAAGTATAGATGCTAGTTCCCTGATGTGCCAGTTCCCTTACCTTCAATCACAGTGTTATACTAAGTATTGTATTAAATTTCCCTTCTATTAGGAAATGTTGTGAGAAATGTGTATCAGTGCCAGTGAGGGTGTTGGGAAGAAATGGCTTCACTACTAAATTTCCTTAGCAGGAGGTGGGTGTAATTTACACCCCAAGCAGACAGGAAGGTGGAATTGTAGCAGCCTAGTTTAAGGAAGAACAATCTCTCTTTTGAGAAACTCTTTTATATCCTGATGGTCAAAGACTTTTCAGTCAAAAGAAAATGAAATCTGACAAGTGTTGCAGTTTCATTGTGTTTCACTTTGTTTTCAGCAATTTTGCCAGTAAAAACTCTACAAAGTTCATTGGAAATATATTATGTTGTACATATCCTAATTTTTCTGCGTTTGGGAGAGTGAGAAGGGAAGAAAGGTAATTCAAATGGCAGAAGATGCAGGCAAGAGCTCTGAGGACAAGGAAGGAAAGTATTTCTTCAGCTAGAGGAGATACAAGGAGCTGAAGTCATTCAATGCTAAGTTAGCTGAAAACCAATATGATGGCTTTCTAAAAGTGCACTATAGGGTGGAAGGAGAATAAACAACAGGCCAAAGCTGGCCACAGGTTTAGGAAGAGCCCTAGGGTATTTAGGGTGGAATTTCATAAATGTATGCTTGAGATGATGTGCTCTTATTTAGAGCAGGGGTGGGAAAGGCCTTCCTGGTACTGTGTTCTGGCCTCAGCCTCTTACTCCACCCCTACGAAGTCTGGCAGCTATTTCCTTTTCTTTATTGGAAGAATGGTTTGAGGGCATAGCTCACTCTCTTCTCTCAGCTCACAGCTGGAGTTACCCAGACTTACTGTAAGAAAAATTGTAAGGTGCTCAGCCCTGCCACAGGAGGACTGAAGAGTCAGTACAAATACAGATTCCTCTTGTGGCCTGCCTCTTTTCTTTTGGTGCACTCCTTCTGCAGTACCAGGCATGGAGGACAAGGAAAAGGGTGTGTTGACTTGAGGCTACCAGAGTAAGCTTAAGGTGCCAGTCTTACCAGTGCAGACTGGTCTATCCTGAGAGACTTCATACAACTGCTAATACTCCTTAAGTGGCCAAAATATCTATGCAAATCAATGGTAGATGCTCCCCAGCTATGCTGCATCTGCACTACTGACATTCCTGGAGTCAAAAATAATAGTAACAACTGGTCAGGAAGTAGATACCTAGATGTTCATACAGCGTATCCTGGAAACTACTTATGTATATTTAGATGCATTCTGTTTGCCCAGAGTAGGCTGATTACAGTGCATAACTTTGTAATCACATGCAGATTACTTAAAGTTGTTTTTTTTAATTTGCAGAGTTAATGTACTGTGAAACCATTAAGTCTGACCTCCAAGCCAAGTCACTTCTCTTTGGTTTGAGGAGTTTCCCCATCCTCCCCCATACCCTCTCTTTCCCCACTCCTGGTTGTTGGATAGTTAGTTGATTTTTTGAGTGACCTGGCTGCTGTCTATTAATGTATTCAAAATGAAAAAAAATAATTTTTTTGTATTTTTTAAAAGAAATAAGGATAATGAAGCATTACAGATTTGCAAGAAAAACATTTTGACGATGCTTACACCAAATACATTACCAGGTTTTCCTTGTACTCCCTCTTTTAGAAAATAATTTTAATACCTCTCAATTAAGCCTCATATTTAAGCAGCAGGGTGTTTGGCAGAAGCCAGCTACCAGGCACTAATGAACTCTTCTAATTTGCTAAATTATTTTAAATGAATGACTTTTTCATGACAGTACATTTAACTTCTGAACAACTTTGATCAAGTCCATTTTTTGTCAGACTGCCTGCTGTGCTAAACTCTTTTATTCCCAAACCCTACTCAGTTATTCGGAAAAATCGTAATCAGAAATATTCCATTACTTTCTGTCTTAGAAGCACAAAGTCTTCTGGAAAGTACTTCGCTAGTTCATCGCTGTTCTTTTACCTGCTCTCAGTGCTGATGCTGGGTGAGCCTTCATATTTGACAACACTTCATGTAAAGACGACTGGAGAGCTTTGTTTTTTTAATTGGAAGATCTCTGTTTCGCAATGTGTTACCTTTCTAATGGAACACTTACATTTTCTGCCAATTATATAAGCTGTCACAGTTACAAAAAGTTTTGAGCTAAAACTTGGTTCGGTTTTTCAGTTCCTGGCTGGATTCTATACATGCCTTGTGTAAAGTCAAAACATGAGACAAATTATTCCTGCTTCCTTTTGTACTGTGAAGCCACATCATTTGTTGAGCCTGATAGAAAGAACTAATTTAAAGTATTCCTTTTCTCTTTTGGATCAGAGTACAACTGAGAAAATGAAGACTCCAGCAGTGCTTTTCTTTTCAAAGAGAATATGCATTTCTGTTCTATCCTGCCACCTGATCTCCCCTAGGAATTAGATTATCTAATGCCCAAGATGTGCCATGGACACTTTGTTTCTTTGCAACGCATTTTATTTATATATCTTCTATTTATACACATCTGTGTCCCAAACTGTGTGCCTTTATATATGATATATATATATAAATTTGGTCTAGGAATCAGTTACCATCAATTTCAGGTTAGGAAATAACTGAGAAGCAAGGGCCCAGTTTATGAGACCTTGTGTAGCTGTGGTAACAAGAAAGAACTAAGAAAAAGCTTATTGTTATTTTAAATTACAAATTATTCTGCTGATCTCTCTTTCGAGAGATATCTTCAGATACCTCTTTTAATTACTTTTTGCTACTCCTACAGCATATAGTTCTGTCAGAAATCTCTGTTGGTTGTAAGCAGAGTTCTCCAAATTATCATCATAACCGTTTGATGTAGTATATGATATTTACCTTTTATCACGTACCTTTTCTCTAACAGGCATTTAGACATGCATGACAAATATTATGGGGAAGTAATTATGTTTATCTGACTGCTGTTCTCACTAAGGAATATATAAAACTGTATTAAGACACTTAAAGATTCTGGACACAATATTGGTAAGAATCTCCATTTGTCTTTGGAAAAAAAACCCCTAATGTTAATTTATCTAATGCTTTAAATTTTCTAAAACATTTCAGACTTTATTGTTGATTATATCATATGTATTATATGTGATTGCATCAGGAAATGATACAGACTCATTTAACAATGATTTTAAAACTTTTTGAAGGTAGGAGTGATTGACGTCTTACTAAGGCAGACTGTCCTCTTTCACTGTTTCTAAATTGTATAGGAAAATAGGTTTACAATTGAATAAACCATGGTGACATGACAAAAACCTCCAGCTAATGTTCAGTACAGGAGAGGCTGTTGAGTCTAATTGCGATTTTTTGTTTGGCATTGATGCAAACTCTCCCAGTAGCTTGAGCTCTGAGCTTCCCATTGTATATTCACTGTGGTTAAAACCACACCTTTCAAAAGCACAATATGCACGTGGAAATCACATTAGAAAGCCACACAAAAGCAACAGTTGGCTTCAATGAGCCTTCCTGTCTCTTCCAGTAAAATACCTGCTTTCATAGCACATCCCTACTGTTGACTGAAGTTACAGTATAAACCTGAAGCTTTTGCAACAGAACTCAGCTTTACAAAATCCTTGAAAAAAGTGTCACCAATTTCTTGCATTTCTTTAGATTCCTTCTGCTAAAATAATTAAATGTGTTGCCCTTGAAACAGAAACAATTGAATAGTTGCAAAGACAGCCATGCAGTGATAAACTTCGCCTAAGCAAGAGTCATTTCATTTTTTGAGTTGGAACATCTGAAAGGTACTTACGGCCAGCCAGCTCCCCTCACAGGAAAGCCATTTCTGTATGATATTAAAACTGCACCAGTTAAAGACAGAAGAAGTTCTAGAAACCCTCTGGGAGTGTTCAGATCTGGACTGGTCTTGCTTTAGTCTTTGAACCTCATCACTGCGAAAAAACACGCTTAGCCTTAACCTCTAACCATGCTTACACTCTGCTCCTGGTAGCTGCACCAGCACCTGCTGTTGTCTCTGCAGATGGTCTTTTGGCCGTTTCTGGACTTGCTCCTTCTAGGTATGCTAACCTGTCACTCAGAAACACCCAGAGCCTCCTTCTGGGGGTAGGAAAGACCATATGGTAAGACATATGGTCCCCATGAGGCCTCCTTATGTCCTGGTTATACAAGTTGCTGGAGCGTGAGACTGAAGGCCAAGTGCCGTAGACATCTCTGTGTCACAGCAACACCATCCTGTTAAGTGTTACTCTGCATATGAGAGAAAACATGGAAAACAAACCAAAACCCAAATTCCCTACTGTCATCTGCCTTAAGAAAGGGAAGCCATTTAAAAAAATATCATCATGGTATGTCCCATCATGATAAAATATCAGAGGTCTTTAGTTTTAAATCTTCTAGATGGAGTTTTCATGAGTGAGAGGGGGATTCAGTTTCCCTGGAATTCCATGGGAAGATGGACCCCTTTACTGTAGGAAACTTCAGCTATGATACCTCCCACTGCATTTGTGTGAAGAAAGCAGCTTAATTTAGAAAACTGAAAAGTACAGCTATGCTGGAATATAAACCCTGTTGAAAGAAGGGGGACTCACAGAAATTATCAAACAGATGTGGCATGCAGCATGCACAGGGCTCCTCTTATTCCTGCCGTTCCTCATGCACTTCAGCATTCATATATTTATTTTAAACTTATATTTGAAACAACCCTGAAGAACCTTTCTCGATGACCTTGTTCCCAGTGGGTCATCTTCTGTGTTTCCACCAGCTGGCACCACAGTGGCTGTCCCACTACATGTCTCAGCACTCACACAAGGAGAAGGAAGAGGCAGAATCAGCACCCATCAGTAAAGGGAATTTTCTTGTCCTGTGTGTATTTAAATCATCATACATGCCAGACCATAATTTGACCCCTAAATAGCAAGATTGAATTGGCTTGTTTGTTTTAAATGAGCTGCTAGGAGTCATGGGGAGCCATCCATATCGATTTGGTATGGTTAATCTTAGGCATTATATAGATAGAAATTCTGGATGAGTTAACTTCAATAGAGGTTAAAATAATGAATGGGTTTTTTTATGATCCAAAGTTGTAGTCCACTGCTTCAGCTCTTTGGAGCTGTTATATTATTAAAAAAAATAAAATAAAAACCAAACCAAAAAACCCAGGTTTTTTTTCTCAATATGTCCCTGAAGAACAGTTGTTCTCAAAGTGCTGAGTTTATTCAAGGTTGCTAGCATTTCAGCTTGACAGTTTCAGTGGGGCATATAAATCTCTAAAGAGCAACAGAGTAAATGGGAATCTTGGGTTAGGTTAGTTCTTGGATCGGCACAATTTCCTTTTTCTGAAATTCTGTACAAGTAAAGAAATTTTAAAACACTTTAAAAAACCCTGCTGTTCAGGTTATGCTGCTGTTCGTTGGTTTAAATCAAATGCATAGGAACCTGGTTTACTCTCTCTGACAAGACGCTATGCTTCTTGGAAAGAATCCAGTGCAGGAAGACTGATACTCATAAAATTTATGTTCTCTAAACTCTGGACCTTATTTGTAAGGCTTTTTTTATTGTTAACCTAATTCTAAACAGTTTGGCTACAGTGATTTATTGCTAAGCTACAAGTGAAAATTCTAAGCACATGCCTACTTTTTTTTTTATGTGTGTGTGTGTGCTAAAATGCTACTTTAAACTTTTATGTAGTGTAGAAATGTTCTTTTGGTTTTTACAGTAGAAATTTGACTTTAAAAAATCTAAAATCATAATAAAACAATCAACCATAAACAAAGGATTTGTCAATTCTTCATGTTTCCTATGCCATGGGAGATGGTAGGTAACACTGCATGTATCATAAATCATCACTACAGGTTTTTTTTCTCTCCTTACATAGGTGAAGATGTAAAACCTTTTACCCCTGAGAAAACCAAGGAAATTGTGATGTCTCTACAGCAACCTGCAGTCTTCTGTAACATGGCTGGCGACTGGCCAGCCCTGCACTGGAATGTGAAATACCTTTCTGCACTGTTGGATGGAAAGACAATCCAGTTTAGGCTAGGGCTGAAGACGGTGGATTCAGGTGAGACTGAGGTGGACAGGTGTTACATGTCACAACTCTTTTTCAGGTTCTTTGCCTTTCCATTATTGCTGTTCACTCTCTAAGGTATTGCTTTTCACTGCAGGCTTTGTTTTTAGGACATGGGATTTGGCCAACAGTGGAACTCCCTCTTTCTTGTGTGTTTATTCTTAGTAGGAAATCTGGTGGGTAATGCTAACATGTAAGAATCAAGTGTCTCGGTTTTCTCAGTGTGTGTGTTTGGTTCTTGTCTTTTACATGATTCAGGTGTTCATGGGAGCTGAGCTTCCATATTCATAAACCTGAGTGTGTTAAATTAGCCAACTAACCAGTCTGTCTGGGTTCTTTATCTGTAATACAGTGATGATTCTCACTTTATTCCAGAAAACTGTGATGGTTTTCAGTACTCTTAAGGTCCTGTGATGAAAGATGCTATAGAAATATAAAGCATTAAGAAAATCACTTGACATCAGTACAGTAATTTCACCTCTCACCCTCCAGATTCACTCAGACGTCTAGGAAAATGCCATGGGAAAGAGACAATTTTTGCACTTAATTTTAAATACTGCAATTTCATTTCTGTCTGTAGCCACACGATACTAGTTAGAGTCTATTATAGACAAAGTTTCATACCAGGGAGGGAAGATACGGGAAACATGCTCCAAGGTGATAATCTGCTAACCACCTTAGAGGTTATGCACTGCTTTATTCAAGCCCTGTGCAGCTTTTGCCCTCCCAACCACATACCAAAATACATTTTGCCGTGTATTTTCTCCCTTTTGCCTAAAATAACTTGTCTCCTTTGGTCTTCCTCCCCCCAGGCCAGACAAACCCAGTTCTTAAAAATTGTTCAATATAAGTCATGGTTTTTAGACCTCTCCTAGCTATTCTTTCTTTAGTGTTCTAACTTTTTTCAGTTGGACTGTCTCTTTCTTGGAATGCACAAAGACTCCAGATTAGGTTCTGCCAGTTCCTATGGTAGTAGTGGTAGGATTACATCATATTATCTTACTTAACAATGGTGTGTGAAATTTGCTTTCCTCACAGCATCATGACCATATTATTTCATGCTCAATTTTTGCAAGAGAGGTGATGAAACAGAAAGAAGTGTTAGAGGGAAAATGCTTGCCATTTTAGGATTTCAAAGCATTTTACCAGCATGGATTAATGATTCCTACACCATTCCTGGGAAAACAGATGCCGGTTATTCACTTTCTACAGATGGGATAGCTGAGGTGTAGAAATAATATGTTGGTACACATCTTCACAGCAATATCTCTGTAGTTCAATGTGGTATCAGCCAGTTCTTGCACTGCATGTAAAAGGCATCCCGTTGCCAATAGGGAAGACGTTGCATATATATTAACTTTTCCTTGAAACCTTGCTAAGATGCCTCAGTTGTAATGCACAAGGCTTACTATGTAAAAGGATAGTTTTTCTCCCAGTCTCCATTAATTAGTAGGCACTTTTTGAAAGCCAAATGGGTATGCCGACTGGGAAGGCTTCTGATGGGATTGATGGAGTGTTATGTAGCTTGGTGATGGAGTGATGCTACCAGCTAAGTAGGTAAGAGTCATCACTTAACAATAACTTGTAGTCATTAGGGATATAGAGTGGATTTAAACTGGAATTTGTATCTTAAAGTTGCATCTATCTGTATTTTGCTTTTTCCTAAAGGCATCAATCCCCAGGCAGCAATCAGTTTGTCTCCAGGAACTTCCATTATATGCTAATGTGAGCTAGAAATATCTTCAAGAAGATGGGTAGAGCCTTCAGGGGTTGTATTGTAACTGAATGAGACCTGTGATGCTATAAAAAATTTGCATTGTAAAGGATATATTAGTGAAGCCATTAGCCATGCCTTCTCAGATGAAATGAAATACATTTCATGTGACACAGTCATTTGGAAGATGGTTGATTGCATTCTTGCGTGCTTAACACTGTTTTTCAATGAGGGCCTCTCTTTCTCACCATTGGTTATGTTAATTTTTCCAGATAAAATAGAGGCAGTGATGTGGTTAGAGAAAGCAACAGGAGAATACATCTGAAATTGTATTGATTTCTCATACTCCTCCCATGTTTACAATAGATTAATTGCCTTAAGAATAGATGGGACCAGTCCTGCCACTGAGTTGGAAACATGTGCAAGAAAGAAACTGTTCTCCTGCTCCTAGGTGTATTTTGATGTCACTGTGAAATGGCTGCTGCAGAGTTTCTGAGGTTATTTAAGCCACAAGGTTCATTTGCAAGGTCCAAAATGATTTGAGACCTCTACTAAGACAACTTCTCACCTTTAGTGCCACATCTGCAGTCTGGATGGGGATTCCCAAACTAAAGATTCCTTAATATAAAAAAGTGGGAACTGCAAATAGGGCAACTTAGTGGGAATTTGCTTGGAATTTCTCTTTGCTTTTCTCGCTAGTTTGGAAGTTCTTGAGGCATAGAGATGTGGAAAGAACATTTGAAACATGAAAAAATTGGATCTGACAGTACTGTTTGTGTGAATTATTTGTACCTACAGAAGTTTGTATGTTTGATAGTATTCTGTCTGATTACAGAAGTTAAACAGTATGTGTCCATAAGAGGGGAAAAAATGCAATCAGTGGGTTAAGCATTGACAAAGATAAGATGCCTCCAGAGAGAGTACCAGCGTCCATTACAAGAACAATGAAGGTGCTATTAATCAGGAAATCCCTACCTACCTAGTTCTAGTTGCACTAAAAGATTTATTTTTCTGACATGGGATAAAAGGTGGGCAGCAGCTACAGAAGTTGAGTTTCTGGCAGAGAAAATGCATCATTACAGCCCATCGATCTGATGGTTACCTGGAGCACACCAGCAATTGCAAAAGAAGAAAGCTTACACAAAGCTGACTTCTGTATGCAGATATTTTTTATTTTGAACATTTTCTTTGGTTGTGTAGTAAAATGAATAAAGAATGAGTTTACTGTGAAGAAGCTGGAAAAAACAGGAGGTTGTCATGCGGATCAGTTATGAGTCATAAGATCTCTGGAGGAAATTTCTCTTAGAGGTGCTCTATAGAGCCAATGCTGTCAGATAAGCAGTTGGATAGAAAAGGGCTGCAACTTGGGCATCTGCCCGAGAGGTTTTACTGCTAAGGACAGCAAAAGAATTCAAGCCTCAGACATTTGATATAGAGGGACTGCAAAGGTGGCTATAGACTCAGCAGCTGAATAGGAGGCTGAAAATAGAGCACAGATGCTGTATGCTGAATAAATGTCACATAAAGCTGAGATTTGAGTTGGTTATTGGAGTTGGAGTTGGATGTGGATGTGGATGGCCAGTTTTCTGGTTTGTGAGTGTGCCTGTGCTTTGTTATAGTATGAAATGGCTATTCCTTGCTTGGAGTATTTAAGTAATTTTAATTCCCCAGCAGCTGTGAATAGGCATTTGATTTTCCTTTAAGTTTTAAGAAATGAAGGAGACATTTCACTTGAATTCTTGCTGGAGCTTTAATGTATTTTCTAAGGCTATTATCTGTTTTTCAACATTTCCTTAGTATACATTGTAAACACTGTCTTTCTGAGTAGAACAGAATTTGATGTCTGTCAGGACCAGACCTTAACTAAGGATAGCTCTTCTTCCCCCTCTCCCTCCCTCCGATTTCAATCTGTGGCATTAGGTGGGAGAGAAGAGGACTGCCATGCCGTCAGGTACTATGTCATCAAACAACATCAGTACTTTGCTTTAGACTTATGTGGCTTAATTGACAATTTATCTATTACAAAACACCTTCAGCTTCTAGTCATTAAGTATTAGCAAACTGGTTAATCACGTTCTTACGTCCAGCAGCCCGCTGCTAACATTTTCACCCTAGCTGCAGTCTACAAGTCCATCAAAGCAATCTGTCTAGATTGCCCCAATAAATTTTTTATTACTCTTTATTTTTCCATAAGCACCAACACCTTGGTACTGAAGAACTTATACATTAAACCAAGAACCCTGCCCTGAGGAGACAGTATCCTAGAAGATAGTCTTGCCTTTCATAATTGGATTTTTTTAAATGAAACTTAAAGTAAGATACACTGTGAGGTAGAAAGGGTGTATTTCTTGCCTTTAAAACACTTATTCCTGAGTTATCTTGGAAAACAGGCAGTGTCCTAAGCACTTTGTGCTCTCATCAAAATAACACAGGTACTGAGCCACCTTCAGTACTGCTTGTATCTTTTGTCTAATTTTTCCATTGGGCCATCTTTTAGTAGAATGATGTGCATTGCATTAGTGACTGGGTGTCAGGAGAGGGCATTGGACTGCAACCCAGGGTTTTGGTTATTGCAGGTGATTTATAAGTCTTGTGTGCAGTTCATAGGTAGGGAGCCGTTCTACTGCATAGACACAGGTTGCAGATTGCTGAATAGTGAGGATTATTGGACATTTTTAGTTAATGAATTTGATGCCAAGGGAAAGGAAAACCACTACCTAGGCTACTACAATGGAAAATGGCAAAATGATAGTGATAAAAGTTTGTAAAAGCTGTTCTCCTGCCCAAACTGAATAAGAACACGTGTGAGACTCAGTGGGAATTACTGCAGTAACAAAATGAGAGCAGTAAAGAACAAAGAACTGCTGCTGCACAAGAGTGAAAGGATCCCATTTCTGAGCAGCTCTGTGCAAGTCACACAAGGTTAAATTGCAGCTCTGTCATTGTCTTCCGTGCAGGCTGCAGTAATTTTTTTCCCGGTAGTAGTTACAGAAAAGTAATATTTTATTTTTTTTTAACATTGGAAGCTGGCACAATTAGTGGGTGTGGGAAACGGAGATCTCTGATTAACCACAATTGAAGTATGCTGTGATGTGCGTTATCTTGTAGGCCTTCCAAGTGACCTGACTTTGAGCTGAAAGGCTGTATCAGTCAGCCTGACCAAAGCATGACGGGAACAAAACACTGCTGGTAAATACTTTCTGTGTCTGCCAAGGAACACCGCAATATGCTTTTGACAGTCCCAAATGAAAAATAAGGACATGCGGCATTTTAAATGGATCATTGGCATATGTATGGCTCCATAATTTGCTTCCTATACATTACTGTGCTGATTTGGTTATTGCTTTAAGGAGAAGAAAGATGAACATGTCAATCTGCATAAATCCACAGAGACCAAGTAAAGGGTACACAAATACTTGTGTGCACATTTGCAGCTCACGCTTAAGAAGGGAGATGAAGCAAAGGACAGATGCTCAGATTTTAAGGGAATTTGGGTATACTACCGAGTTACTGTTCTGAAGGGTACCTTGCACATGAACAACTAGTACACAACTGTTGGTGTGCTTTTCGCTCACAGCAAGTTCAGGGTAACAGCCATTCACTTTAACGTTAGTGAAAAAGCAATAGTCTGAGACTTTAATTATGAGTTAGGTGATGAGAATCATTTTATTGACCAGGGTCAAGCCACCTAGTCCCACTCAGTATCTCATGTTGCATTTAACTAGAACTGGGAGAGAGACTATGCATTATTTTTACTGGTTCTGTGCTCAGTGCTCATGTAATATTTGGCTTTTCTTTCGTTGCTGTAGTTCCCCAGTTTGAAACCAGATGTAGCTATGTCAAGGCTACACTTGAAGAGTTTTTGGCTTGGAGTTGTGGGCAGTCGTCTTGTCTCTCTGGACCATTCAGTTATTATGAGTACTCCAAATACTGGGCTTATGCTGACTACAAATATATTGCCAGGATATTTGAAGACAAGCCAGAAATTTTCCAGGTAAAACATAAAAATTATCTCTTTCTAGTTTAATCATTGCAAATTACCTAGTATAGCTTCTGAAACCTCTACTG
Source organism: Megaceryle torquata (assembly GCA_024611175.1). NCBI lineage: Eukaryota > Metazoa > Chordata > Aves > Coraciiformes > Cerylidae > Megaceryle > Megaceryle torquata. The sequence goes on from JANIJG010012198.1 coordinate 32,197, forward strand.
CTATCCCCTCTTTGCTCTTTTGGCCATTCATTGTAACACTTTGAAATAAAAGCTACAGGCTCTCAGGCTAATGGAGAACTGATGCTGAGTGGCAGCCATCTAAAATTCTGGGTCTCCTTATGTGCTTAAAAACATCGCTGCAAGTGACAAGAACAGCAGCCGTATTGGCAGCACTCCCCTTCCCATTTAGCCCAGCATTTTTCTGTGACTGGGCAGACTTGGGGAGCACTGAGTCGTGTGTGACCTCTGCAGCTGAACACCTTCCCTGCACCTCTGCTGAAGGTATGGAAGTAAGGTCGGAATAGTGTGTGGAGCTGACAGGCAGCTGGCAGGCCTGGCATGTTGAAAATTTGAGACCTTGGTGCTGCCCCACATCCACCTGATCCACAAAAGTTACCCAAATTAACAGCCCCACTCAGAGGATTTGATGGCATGAGTTCAATTGTAGCAACAAGGCTGTAACATGGTTTTGCTCTGTGTTTTGTCTTGTGGCTCATTTTCTTGAGTAGTACAGTTCCTTCCCTTAATCTATTTAGATTAACTGTTTGCAAGGAGAGATTCTGAGTCTGCAGGATTATTATACCTTGATTGTCTGTTGAGGCAGCAAAATACATGAAGTAACCTGTCCACAGAAGTATGTAATCTATGATAATTTCCAAATGCAGGTATTAGTACACCTACCTAGGGTATTTTCTTTTACTTTCTCCATGTCTATCTGCTATTTCAGTGTATTGCCTCATCTTCTTTCCTGCTACTTCTCCTTGCAAATTTTAAGAGGGCAAAATTAAGGATAGCTGCATGAAAGGTGTGTTCTTTTCAAAAGAGTAGTAAATGAAGCCTTATTCATTTCTATACTTTCAAATGTGAAGATGGAATTCTAATTCTCTGCAAACACTGTATCACTGGAATGACAGTATGAACTGATAGGCTCCCTCAAATTAATTATTTCCTCAGAAAGGATTTCCCGTGCTCCTTATACGTATTTTATACTTTCATACCAGCAGGATTAGTATCTTTCAGTCCTCAGTCTTTTTTCAGACTGTCTCCCATTATTCTGTGGGTCAGAAGGTAGAGTTTGGGCACAGGGACCATCTAACCTTTCTTTCCCAGCACACTGAAACACAAGGATCACATAAACTTGGGCTGCAAGATTCTCATACTGGGTCATGTTGTTTGACCTAAGTTGGTAGCTCCAGGAATGTTTCAGGCTTCCCCAGTTCTTTGAGAGATTTCCTTTATCTGTGGTCCTGCTTTGGTCTTCTGTCATTCTGCCTTAACAGACAGCATTTCACTGTGTTTTATAGCACAAGATTATAGCAGTTCAGAAGACCTGAATAGTCTGATGCTTTATTCGGTCAATAAAGACATACTTGAAGGAAACAAACATTTTCCTACCTCCTCCTTCCACCCATTCAAGAACAAAATTGAAGCTCCAGGAATTGCATTTCTGTGCAGGTGTCACACCACAACCTCATCACCTGACCTCTATAACAAGCAACAGATTGTACTGCAATTTTAGAATAGACACACGTAATGGTTATGCTGTGGATTTTTTTTTTAAGCAGAATCCGGGAAGGAAAAAATTGATGGTGTTATGCAAGCAAATATGGTGTGTGTCATCTGCCAGTTTCGCAGGCACTGGAGTGAAGTGCATCCCTCAGTTCCAGACTCATATGGCTTTTGAAACACTGCTACACAGTTTATACCAGCCAAAAGAGTTCTTTGTAGAAATTCTCCTCCTTTCTTGTGTGAATTTGATGATAACCCTTTTTTTCTTTTTAGATTTTATTTAGATTTACGTAAGGTGATTTGAAGGGGAAGAGAAGGCCAAAGCACTGTTATTTATCGTGATTAATAGGGCCATTTAGAAGTTGTTTGAAATTTAGATTGCACTGTTTATCATTTACAGTTGTGTGGGCTAAGGTAATGATTCCATTATTCTAATCTATGAGCAGTATCTAGCATCTTACATTTTTTGTTCAGTTGATATTTCATTACAGAATTTGAGATATAAATCAGAAGCAAGATATATACATGAAGTTTAAATAGAAATGAGACCTTTTAAAGTGACATACGGGTACAGATTAACTTCATTATAAGCAGCAAATGAAATAAATATAATTCAGAAGTAATGTGCCATCTGTTATGCCTGGAACACCTTTTAGTGCATTTCTTCTTACTGTAGCTTTTTATTGTAGAAAAGGAATCCACTGAAACAAGACTTCAGTAATCCTACCAGTTCCTTTTCAGTTCATTGGTTAAAAACTATTTTACCCATAATCACTTCAACTATTTACTTCAGCTGCAGCATTTTCAAAAAGTTCTTTTAAATCTAATATTGATTATGTGTGCTTTCTTTCCACTTAAATTGTAACAAAATACAAAAACTATTTAGGTGTGAGATTAAAGTGTAGAGATGGAGTTATGCTTAACTTTATCATTGAAATAGTTGTATTGGATTTTAAATCTTACGGCTGCTGAAATCTATAGGAGCAACTTTTTGGTTTTGATTTTTTGCTGCCTTTGACAAATGTTTATATTACACTTGTGCATTTTTTTCAAATGGTATCTTTAAAATCAATAACTCTGAAATTTAAAATCTTTAGCAATACCTAATTTTTGGGAAGGCTATCACTCATTTTGAGAGTTTCCTGATACAGAGTCATGGTGAAGTCATCCTTATAATCATGTCTAGCTGTAGTTGTCCTCATCCATAGATCTTAAAAAAGGATAGTCATCCCCCTGTCTGCAAGCAGCTAGCTTACATACTTAAATTAGGAGGCTAGACTCCTATTTTCTCTTTATAGACAGTGGAAAGTGAGAGGCTTTTCCAAGGCATGATTGAGAGTGCTTTGACAGGAGAGGGAGCCAAGCTTAAATTAGGTTCCTAAAGTTAGGTGATGTGAACGACCCCAAAGTGCTTCACTGAAACGGAACAAATGCCGTTATCTTCCTTTTCAGATGGGAAAAATAAAGCTCAGAGATGCAGTGATTTGCTCAAAGCCATCAGGAAGACAGGAATTGAACCTCTCTTTCCTAAGGCTCAGTCTGGGGTTACAGCCAAAAGGCACCAGTATCTGGCCAGTATACTTCAAGTGCTTTCCAATAACAAATGATCAGGCCCTGCAGATGGCTACAGCAACATGGGAAGCCTTTATCCAAACTATACAGCCATCCTGCAAACCCCTTGAACTGTATGAAAAATACCTCACTGTCCCTCATTCCAGCTGTCAGTCCCAAGGGATTGCTTGTGGGATGTTCAATATGCTGAAAAGACCCAGGATTCGTGTTTGTAACACATATGTACCCATTCTGCCTTTTCTTACCATGTAATCGAGTGGGTTTAAGTTCACTACCTCCACAGTTGAAAAGGCAAGAGAAGAATTTGCCCATTAAATAATAAGAAACTTTAAAAAAAAAAAAAAAAAAAGCATATAAGAGTTGGGGTAAAGTCTGCATTTCCAGAATACAGGGAGAAAGCTGAGACAGGAGCAAATAGAGAGCAAATGTACCACATGGATTATCAAATCAGTCTGAAAAGGGAATAGCCAGCCTTCCTTCCTTTCCTTCTTTTCCTTCCCTCCCTCATTATCAAACAGTCTGAAAAGGGAAGAGGGCTGTTTTCTTTTTGCCTGCCTGCCTTTTTTGAAATGCCATATATCAGTATTTTTTTTTAAATGCCATATATCAGTATTTTTCTAAAAGCAATTCTGAGCTTGGGTGGATGATTAAGAGTGGAGAAAGGAAAAAAAAAAAAAAAGAATGTTGGAAAAGAAGAAAAAGAAGCCTTGCATGGCCACAAGCAGTTGGGGAGTACTTCTGTAGAGCAAATGGGTAACTGAGATGATATGAAAGACTGGGATGAGAAACTGGAGACAGAGATCTGGGAGCTTTGAGGTCAGAGAGAAAAAGAAGACATTCAGCAGGAGAAATGCTACTAGAGAGGAGAATCTTGGAGAAGGGGCACAGGCCATGCATGCAGGAACCACGCCAAGGAGCAACCACCGCAGTGGATAAAAAGCCACTGAGTGGTGGAGGCAGAAGACAAGAGCCTCGGAGCACAGAGGGTAGGATGTGAACCTGTTCAACAGCTTACATAAATAACCTTTTCATTGCTGTAGGATATAAGGTGGTCTGACTTTGGTTTTCCTGGAAGAAGCGGAAAAGAGAGCACACTGTGGATTGGTTCTGAAGGAGCAAACACTCCCTGTCATCTGGACTCCTATGGCTGCAACTTAGTGTTGCAAGTACAAGGAAGGTAACAACAAATACAACAGAAAGTTACACGGTGCTATATAAAGTTAGTTTTGGACTCATTTAATTCTAGTCTGAGCACTCAATGTCTGAAGAGCATCAGAATTGTTCTGTAGAAAATGGCAGAACCTTAGGGGGGTTGGAGTTTGACTGGGGCACGAGTGTAACACAATTTTATTTTCTTCTGTTTGAGGAGGGTCTTTTCTGATCTGTGTGTATGTGGTTCAGTGATAAACATTTAATCTTCCTAGTGGTTATTGAGGAATTTGGAATTAGGAGATAAAGAGTTAAAAATAAAAAGCCAGAAACAAAACAGAAATAAACTAGTTTAGATTTTTAAGATATCCTCTGTGCAAAAGCCTCTAATAGCCTGCTAGAATTAATTTAAAAGGGGAACATCAGGATAGGAGCAGCCAGCTGTGAGCAAAGTTGGAAGGGACACTTGAGACTCCAAACTGATTTTGGAGCATGTGGCTTTGTTGCTATATCTTTCTGCCTGTTTGCATGCTGTCTTTTTTTTTTTTTTTTCTCCTTTTCTTGAATATTTGCCTCAGGGTTTTTTTGTTATCTATTATTCCTAGAGTAATGCTAGAGTAATAAAAGCAGTTGAATGCACTTTTTAGCTTTGATAGCATATAGTAGAAAGAATATTTTTGCCAGTGGGATTTTAATGTGATTAGTTACCCTGATGTTTTATAGAACAGTAGAATAATGGTGGTCTTGTGATTAAGGTGCAGGACTGGGAGTCAGGAATGCTGGCTTCTATGCTTGGCAGTGCCACTGGCTTTAAGGCCTGAGGCATATGGATTTGTCATTATCTTATCTGTAAGAAAGGTAACTGTTTAGTTCTCAGGCAGGTTTTCAATCCTGTTTATAAACAGCCTTGAGATCTTTAGGTGAACATGCAGCAAAGACTCTGGCAGTCCCCCTCAGCACTGCACTTTGCAGTAACCTGTCCTGTAGACTTCAGATGGCATCAGTAAGCATTGTTCATTGAAGCTCAGACACTTCAGTGTATTTAGGAGCCAGAAGTCTCATTTAAAATCATGAGACTTACATGCCTAAATATCTTCTAAGGAACCACCTAAATATGGGGTATACTAAATAAATAAAATAATCTATCAGACCTGACACATGCCCTGCCTCTTTGATCTCTACCTTAAGGTGCTGAACTCAAGCCGGAGTTCCTGCATCACATAGCATTTTTTCCTGCCTTCCTAAGACACTTCCTCCTCCTTGGGAAGAACAAAATCCTTCTTCCTCTCAGAGAAGGAATAAGCCTAAAGCCTTTTCATGGCCAGAAAAGACAAAATTGTTTTCCTCTTTAGAGCAAAGCCTATAAGTATGTTTCAAACTTCTGCAAGCTTGTGAATGCTGTGCTGATTCAGAACAGAAAGATTCCCTTTTGAGACTCACAAACAAGACAGGCTTTTTAACAGAATATAAGCTTATGCTAAACTTAAATAGATTTGCCTTTTCAGGAAAGCCAGGGACGACTCCTTAGCCCTTTGTTGCTATCTTGAATTTCCTCCTTGCATCCCTCGGGCTTCTTAATTTTTTGCTTCATGATATTGCTTTGTCATAAGCCTGCAGGATTAACTCATGAGCGTCCTAACCTAGTTATTCTCTACCCCTTCATAGGCTCTAGTTTGGAGGGCAAAATAAAGTTACTATAGTGCTTGAGTTTCAGGAGAACTGGTTTATGTGCTTGTACCCAGCAGTAGCTTTGGTAATGACCAAGAAATGTCAGCGGCCGATGACACTCCCATCTGTGCCCATCTCTACAGTTCTGGCTGTCCTGCTATTCTTGTCTTCTCTGGTTTTGTGCCATTTGGCTGCTTTTCTCCCATTTTCAGATCTGTGACTTAGAGCTGACAACCAGAAGCAGTAGGCAAAAAGAAAGAAGTGAGTACCGAGGAAAGGGACAAAAAGAAAAGATCTCACTGAGGTCTGAAACAAATTGGAGAGCTGCTCAAATTGTCCAACTGTGCTGCAAAGTGCTGCCTTTATTTTTCCGTTGCTTAGTGCATGGGTCACTGTTGTATTGATTGTCTGGCACCTCTTAAATGCAATAAATTCTCCCCTTGTGTATTCCTTTCTGGTTATTTCCATTGCCTAGAGTACTGCCATATAAAACTCCTATTTCTAAATAACATATGTACCCGCTAAGATATTTCATTTATAGTACCCATAAAACTGGCGCCACCAATATTAGCATATTCCTTTTTCTCACTTTGATCTGGTCTACATAAGTGAAATAGAAACATTAGCCCCTGAGGACAAGGTCCCACACTGCTGTGTGTTGACCTGCTTCTTTGGGCACATAGAGAGCAACCTGGAACATGAGTACCCTGTCCTGCTCCATCTGGGCATTTAGTCACGCCAGTGAGCTCTTAACCCCAGTGGCCCACACAAGCCACGTGTTCATCATGTGGTCCTGCTGACACTACAGGTGTTTCAGGATGCTTTTGCTATGAATGTCTCTTGTTTTTATTTATGCCATTTGGGGCACAGGAGCATCAAGGTGAGTTTTACTAAGGGTGAGGGGTTTGCAACTAACAGCCACTAAATAGTGTAGGTGAAGACAGGAGACAGAAGACCATGTCCATACCTCTTTACCATTACCATTGTAAACACACAATGCCCTCCTTTTAAAACAGATGTAGACTTATAGAATGGTTTGGGTTGGAATGGACCTTTCAAGGTCATCTAGTCCAACCCCCCTGCAGTAAGCAGAGACATGTTCAACTAGATCAGGCTGCACAGAGCCCTGTCCAACCTGACCATGAATCTTTCCAGAGGTGGGGCATCTGCCACCTCTCTGGGCAGCCTGTTCCAGTGCCTCACCTTCCTCATTGTTAAACAATTTCTTCTTTATCTCTAGTCTGAATCTACCATCTTTTAGTATAAAACCATCCCACCTTGACCTGTCGCAACAGGCCCTGCTAAAAAGCTTGTCCCCATTTTTCTTATAGGCCCCCTTTAAGAACTGAAAGGCCACAGTAAGGTCTCCCACTGGAGCCTTCTCTTCTCCAGCCTGAATCATCTGAACAGTCTCAGCCTGTCCTCACAGCAGAGGTGCTCCAGTCATCTGATTGTTTTGGGGCTCTCCTCTGGACCTGCTCTAGCAGGTTCATGTCTGTCTGGTGCTGAGGACCCCAGAGCTGGACACAGTACTCCAGGTGGGGTCTCACCAGAGGGGCAAAACATGGGTACAGCAGCTGTTTATTCAGTGAATGAAAGTATATTGTCTGTAACAGAACTATTTTCTCTGGTTTACAGAGCGATTTTTAATGCTTCGAGCATCTGTAAATGCTGTGTGTTGCTCTATAAAAGGGAGGAAGGACGAACCAGATGGAAGAGCTTTTTTTAAAAATTTTATTTTATCTGCTTTTTAAAAATAATTTGTGAGAGGCTGTAAATCTTTTCAGTTAAAAAATTAAAAAGTGGAATATTTTAAAAACACTTCTAGGAGACAGCCTGTAAGCACTGCCTGTGTTCTCACTGCGTAGGAGATTCACACAGTGAGGCAGATTTATGTTTTATTGAAAACCTTGCTACTGCCTTTAGCTTTGCTGTAACTGGCATGCACTGAATACATTTTTATTTTCTCTGTTTTCAGGAAGATATGGCACCTCTTCCCACCTGGTGACACCAGTTTCCTTTATCCCACCAGGATCCCTTATGAGGAATCCAGCGTATTCAGCAAAGTCAACGTTGCCAACCCTGATCTGAAACGCTTTCCTGAGTTTAGGAACACAACAGCTCATGTCGTTACTCTCAGTCCAGGACAGGTACCATTCACTTACAATCTTTAAATTACTTAAAATTTTTTAGTAAATTATTTACTTGGGTAATTAAGAGCTAGAAAATCTTAACAGATTGACTGTGGAGCTTCCCTCTCCCTATACTCTGCACTCAGGCTCGATACATTTCTCTCAGCACGGGAAATTCCTTTGCTCATAGTTATTTTACTAGCCTTTTTTGTACAAAAACTGCAAACATTACTTCAGTCAGCTGCCCAATCCCATCACAGTTCTTGCAATCACCTCCAATTTGTTCTCTTTAAAATTTTCTTGAACAGTCCTCCAACCTGACTACTCTGAAACCAGTAGGTTCCATACAATGTATTTGATTAACAAGTGTGTAAAGCCAGCAAAGGAGCTCATATTTTGATAGTGAATAACTTTCACCAGGGAACACTGGCCCAGCTTGTTGCTTTTATAGCAGAGTATTATAATGATGATACTTGCATTTAGAGCACAGACCATGCAGAGGTCTCATGGTGTTTTACAAGGATGTGAGAATATTTTTACCCCTGTTCTACTGAGAAAGTTCATTGTAAGTTGCTGGCTTACAGTGACACAAGCATTCAGCAGCAGTATGAGGGAGTAGAGCTCAGGACTCTTAATTCCTAGTCTCCTGCCATAAATAGCATCCTTCTTTATTTAATCAGCATGGTCTGTATTTGGACTCTGGATTACCTTTTTTCATTTGTTCAGCAGTGCGTGTCCTTGTAACATGCTCCTGCACATCTCAAACTCTTAGGCCTTTCTACAGGAATTTCACAATGTTCATTGCTCTGCTTAAAGATGGTGGAGTGGCCACTTCTACAGCCTTTTCACCTCTCTACTAGACTTTGTCACCTCTTTTGACCTGCCAGCTCAGCAACTTGTGCAAGTATTCCCTTGATCCCAGCTGGCGAACTCAGCTGCCTTCAACAATTAAAGACTGGATTTTTGCTAATCCAGCTAATTTTGAGGAGGCAGAGCGAGGAGTGGTGAGATGGCAGGCTAGAAGAAGATACTAGTTTCTAACAAGACGATGATGTCCATCAAGCGGGAAGTGTGCGCAGTACTGTTGGTGCAGTTGCAAATGGGGAATCTATGATTGACATTCATTGTTCACCCTACATTAGCTCCTAGTCATACTCCTAAAGGAAATTGTTTTGTATTCTGCGCTTTGGGAGGTTGCAGCGTTCAATAATTTAATGCACAAAGAACAAATTTTTACTATTGATAAAAATGCCACATCCACTCAGTGCTACATTATCCATGATCTTCAACATTATTTCAATTTATAATCTCATTTGGAATGAGTAAGTGTGATAGGGAACCTTCAGTATGAACTTAATTTTAATTAGACTTAAAGCAATCTCACCAGGAATAAAGGTCTTGAGCCATTTCAGTAAGACAAATTGTCTGCATTTCCATGAAAGATAGTATTTGAATTTCTGGGGAGAAAGTAACGTACAGACAAAGATGGAGCAGTGAGGTATTGCCTTTATCCCTTTCATCAGCGCCTTTTGGGTGGTGCTTTCCAGCATCTGATCCAGAAGCTTACAGGGCAGGTGGCTGGGGACTGCTGCTATCTGATGGAGAGGAATGACCAAGAACAACTCCTTTCTTAACAAGGGAGAGGATCCTAAATAATGACATTCTTGGTATGTGCTTAGCAGTGGTTTTCATGTAAAATTAATACAATTATTGCAGAATTTACAGCCAGCTTTATTTTGTGACAATACATAGCATCTCCACTCCTTCCCAGAGGGTATGCAGAACATTTTGAATAATATATTGTAACAGTACGGGTTGAAAAATAAAGACAAAGGTGCTCTTAGGTATTCAGGAGAGCAACTGCATGTACGGTGAGTGCAGCTTTGAATATCAAAAACTTCGTGTGTCTAATGCCACCTTCTGGTCGTTGTTTGTTACAAACCATTTTTCTACACCCACTTAAGGCTTGAAAGCAGAATTCTTTCCTGTAACATTGTACCAATGCACAATGCATCCTTTGATTGCATCCTTTGTGCCCCTTTCACTGTTTTTTGTAGAGGTGAACTTCTTTTATGAATCATAGAATAGTTTGGGCCAGGAGGGACCTCTAAAGGTCATCCAGTCTGACCCCCCCTGCTGACAGCAGGGACATCCTCAACTAGAGCAGGTTGCTCAGAGCCTCATCAAGCCTCACCTTGAATATCTCCAGGGGTGGGGCCTCAACTACCTCCCTGGGCAACCTGTTCCAGTGCTCCACCACCCTCGTGGTAAAGACCTTGTTTCTAACATCCAATCTAAATTTACTCTTCTCTAGTTTAAAACTATTGCCCCTCATCCTGTCACTCGAGGCCTTTGTAAACAGTCCCTTTCCCTCCTTCTTGTAGCCCCCTTCAGGTACTGGAAGGTGGCTATTGGGTATCCCCAGAGCCTTCTCTCCAGGCTGAACAACCCCAGCTCCCTCAGCCTGTCCTCATAGGAGAGGTGCTCCAGCCCTCTCATATTAAGTTGTTGGCTGAGACAATGTTTATAAGGTTTACTTGACCAGTGGCTGTGGGCTGAATTTCTGCAGAGATCTTAATACATCTTCTGGTTATATATTAGTGATCTGTTCTCCATATGAATTATGATAAGATTTAGATACCTAACTTATTTAAATAGGCAGCTGAGAAGTTTTTGAGTTTACAGCTGTCCACAGCTATATCTGTAAAGTTACAAGCTCAAGTTATATCACACAAATGTAGGGGCTCCTTATAAATATTTAGACCTGGTCACCTATGAGAGGGTTACAAGGCAGAGTGGTAAGCATGGGGCAGGAGCTGGCTGCTAGTGGATCTTTGCTTACTCAGGTAGTGAGTTTTCACCCAGACCATTAGTATTTTTCATTTGTTCATAAATTCTGCAGTATTTCTAGTAACACCTTTATTGTTTTCACAAATACATGAATACTGCTTAAAGGATCACAAATGAGGCAAAACACGTATATTCCATCCCACACTGTGGGACAGGAGTTATGTAAGATCTGCTACCCTCAAACCCTGTCCAGGGCAGATGTCCTGTCTGCCATCAGTGGGAAGAACCTAGAACCTCTACAGTTTAATTCATCCTCTCTGTCTTCTGCAATTGCAGCCCTGCAGGAGCATTCATCCCATCCTGTCCTTCAGCACAGGCTATAAAAGCAGCCTACACAGATAGATGGTTAACTTTCTTGATGATTAAAAATAGGAGAGATGAGTCCCCCTTGAAAGGGCTACAAAAAGCTGAGATGCTATACAAATACAGAATCCTTGACCAGCCTTTCCTCTGCCCCAGTTCTCATCAGCTTCTTGCTTCCTTTCTGCTCACCAGTGGAGTTGTTCTTAATCCATATCCATGTAACTAGACAATAGTAAAAAGACAAGAAAGCACATCTCAGCTTGTCTGAGGGTAGACACGTGAGGGTCCACACATTTGCCCTCCTAACTGAGAGCAAGCAGCTTGTACATTGGGCTCCCATGAGCAATGCCATGCCCTCACACTAGCATGGACAGGAGGGGGTAGTGGTCCCCAGGCAGCACTCAGCTGCCCTGCTGTCCTGCTTCCTGGCCTTACATCCCAGGTGCAGCCTGGAGCCAGAGGAGTTGCAGTGCAGCTCTAGACACCAGAGGTGCAAGGAAAGGCCTGAGTTGGCCTTAGATGCCCATCAAGTCCAGGAAGGATGCTTCCTTCCAGCCTTCTAAACATTGACACAACAGAAGACAAAAATATTTTTACAAATATCAACATTACTGCTTTTTGTCTCTCACCATGGTCTGCTGCTCAGCAGCTCTCCTCTGCTTGCCTGCTTTCTAAAAGTCTAAAGAAACACATCTCAAACTCAGTTTGCGTCCACAACTACAGTTATCACTAAGTTCCTGCCTACAGCTGCAAGGTTTTCTCTGTCTTTGCTCCTGCTGCAGTATCTAACACACCTTTGGGGTCCTGCTCAGCAGCCAGAGCTCTCAACAGTGCAGACAGACCTCTGACTGCTAACCCAACCCTCAGCAAGCAAAAGTCTTTATGAAGTCGGGGAGGGATTTTCTGATGTGCCATCTTAAAGAAAAGGGGTGAAAACTTCATATTGGGCATTTAAGTGGGGAACAGCAGAACAGACAGTCTGAATAACCAAAAAAAACAAACTGATACCAAAAAAGTGTTATAAGTTAGAAAATGCAGTAATTCAAACTTTTTAAAAGTAAATTTTAATTTTATAATTAATATTATTATATATAATAATAAAAATATAACAATTAAACAAGTTCCAGCTTAAATGATACAAAATACTTTTTAAAAGCGGTCACCATGAAAAACTGCACTTTTTTGTTGGAGAAGAATTTAAGTGATTTTAGTACAGGGGAATTCAGAGTTGTCCAGAAAGCTGCCAGTTCCTAACTCTACTTTTCCACCTTTTCCTTGAGTTTCTGTCAGTCCCTCACATGGGACTCTATGGGCAGAGCATGATAACAGCCCCATTCCCTTGCTGCATTAAGTGATTTTCTTCTGTGCTGTGCCTCTGTTTCTGACATCGGTGGCCCACAGCACTCTGCTTCAGAAGGGGGGGAAGACACCAGCTTGGGAAAGAGGAAGGAGGCACGATAAGAAGCATCTTCCTAGCACCAGGGCCGCCAGGCACCAGATGGCACAGGGCATGTGCTAGGGTGGCAGAACTCTCCCAGCATCCTCATGTGGTGTTCCCACAGAGTTCACAGTTCATTTATTTATTTTTCATTGCCAGGGTTGCAAGCAGCTCTGGGATTTGCTTGGGTCCCCCCCATAGTCCCCTACCTTTTCTTCTATGACACTGGCATTCTTGGTGCTTCCTTTTCTTGCACATTTACCCAAATATCTCTCTCTAATGAGCAGGAATTCCTTGGTATAATATTTCACTTCAGGGTACGGTCTCTTTTTGAAGCAATTCCACCTTTGCCCTACCTTTGCACTGTATCAAGTTAATCATGTCCATGGAGAATTTAAACTTGTTCTCTTCTCTATGCTGTACAAGTCTTCAGCATTGCTCCACTTGCTTTCCCATCTGTTCTTTTTTTTTCCTCCTGTTACAGACCAGAATTTTGGGATTTCTCTCCTACTTTGATTTCATCTGCTATATTTGTCTATCACTAGCCTAAATATTAGAATTATCAGATTGGTTGCTGTTTAGATCAGTATCTTCCCAGGCCACAAAGCTAGACATGTTCTGTAGCAAGCAGGCTAACAAAAGATTATCTTTTAGTTTAGATTACTTCTGTCTTGCTTTTTGCATTTTACATTTCCTTGTAAAAAGTCTGCTGCATTTGTGTGTTTTATTTTACTGTGGATTACTTTCACATTTCCTACTAAAATGTAGTTTCAAGTGTAGTTAAATCTGTGTCCCGTTCTCATAAACATCTGGAAGTCTGCTTTACTTTATTCTGGAATTGTTACTGGGGGCAGTGGTGGTGGGTTTTATTTTTGCTTTTAGCTTGCAAACCTAGAAGATTACTATTTTGTAAAGATAGAATAATCCTACTCTACTTATCTCTGCTGGATTTTTTTTTGTTTTGCTGCTCTCTTGCCAGATGTATTTTTTTGTTTTAATTACTTTTTTCCCCCCATTTCTTCATCTTCCTTAAAATTTTTCCTCTTTGATAATTTCAATTTTCTTGATACTATAAATCCTTATTTTAACAAGTATAAGCTTATCAAAAATAAGAGGAAGAGTATTTATGGTACCTGTTTTGCCTCCAAGTCACAGCTCTGTACCTCCTCTATAATCTGCACCAGCTGCAGAAATACCCACCTTTGCAGTTATTACACTTAACCTGCTGGCAAGTAAAATATGATTAAGCTCTACAAAGACCAGGATCCTCTTCTTTGGTTTGAAGAGGCTGGACTAGTTGGGAGAATTACATTTTCTTCCTAGTCATACCTCCTTCTTCCAAAGCAAGTCTGGTTCTGCTTTGCAAGTGACTTATGTTGAGCCATCACATTCCATTCCTAACTTCCATCTTGTTTTTCCAGGCAGCCCCTCTTACCAAAACATTTCATATGCTTCCCTTAATTTGCCCCTTGCTACACAGTCCCTCTGCACCATACCCCAATTCCCTAGTGTCTTTATCTGCTTCTCCAGCATATTGCAAGATCCTTCCTATGCAAGTCTTACAGTAAGGACCCTATTGTTGGAAACAGCTCCTTACTTCAGAAGCTATGTCACCTTCTGCAGCGTAACAAAGTTTTCCAGGCTTCATCATTCTATCCTGACGTGCCCAGGGCACCTGGATTCTTTAACAGAGCTCAGTGTAAGATCCCCTGTAGAGCAGAGGAGTTTGGGGTTTTTTTGTATGATGATATAGTCAGTGAAACATGGGCAAACACTTGGTAGCAGATAAACCCATTGCAGCAAATGCAACTGCATTTTTCATATAAAGTGTAGGTTTCTGTGGTAGAAGCACCCTTCTGAAACTTGTCTGTGTAGGAAATGTGCTTTGCCTTCAGGCTGTTTAGGGTTTCATATGCTTTTATATGTCAGGAGTAACTAATTGGTGATATTTCTTAAATAATGGCCCTCCACTTATTTCCTTCTCTGATTTGTGTGCTCTACTAAAGTACAATTTCCAAATGTTTTTTGACCTTTAGAGAGCTAATACTTTTTTTGGGTTACTTAAATTGAAACCTGTGGGAGAACATTTTGTCTTCTGGCCCCAGAATGACTCTACTCTCACTGACCTGTAAGTGTTCACAAGACTAGGGCCACAGTCGTGGGTTCCTGCACTGGCATTTTCTCATTAGCAATGTTTTGATATAATGAAGCACAGAGCTATCTAGGTAGCAGAATATTCTGTTAAGTAATGTGTGTCTACCAAGAAAAAGACTTGTCTGCAATTCAGATACAGATCATTGCTTCACTTTCCCATTCTGAAGTGTATTTTTTTTATGTCTGACCATTTTTATTCCTGACCATTTTTATTCCTTGTCAAAACCCATCTTTTATGCTTTTCTTGATAGCTCTATGTTAATCTAATGTTCAGCTCATCTGTAAGGCTTGTCTTATATCATCAAAACAACATTAATGTCTTTGTACTATAAAAGCCATGGGTTGGAATCAATTTTATGTCACAGCTAGCATCCTGATATAGTTGTAAAGCTCTGATCTAAACTAGATTGTCATGATGTCTGGGACATGTATTAAAAGCCTATCTACAAGAAGTGACAAGTTTAATTCTGGTAAGTAATCTCCCATATTAAAGCTTCATATTGTTAATTAGCTAGATGAGCATTAGGATACCTTCTTTTTGAGGAAGACAGCTGGAAGTACTTCTAAAGGAACTGGTAAGTCTGCTCAGTTGGAGAGTCTCCAAAAGAATGCTTGCTTGGCTGAGACTTTCTCTAAAGCCCTGCTCTGCTGCTACACCAGCTGTACTTCTCTACAGCCAGACCTCACTTACCTAGAGCAGTTAGAGGGTTACAGTCCTGCTTCACACAAGGAGCTTGAATGAGAGGTAGTTCTGGATCATGTCCACTTCTTACATGACAGTATTGATACAAAGGGAGGAGAAAGTGGGCATTTCAGCTTTGAGACAATGCTCTTCAGAGGAAAGAGATAAAGATACATTCCACCCCTATTCCTTGCCTGATTCTGCTTCTGCATCCCACATCATCTTAATAAAAACACCTTATCTTTCTTCAAGATTCTGCTAGTACCCTAATGCAGTGTATCTAATTCCAGGTCCTGCTCGTTCCAAGGCACTGGTGGCACTATGTGGAATCCATTGATCCTGTTACTGTCAGCATAAACTCTTGGATTGAGCTGGTATTTTCCTTTTTATGTCATGATGATGCAGCACTTCCATGTCTGCATGGACTGTCATCCCTTGCCTGCCAGGTTCAGCCCTATTGTGTGGGCTGTATTCAGAAGCTGGGGAGGGAAAAGCCCTTATAGATTTTCATTTTTTCCTGAAAAATCTTCCAAGGTTCCAGATCTGAAACCCCAGTTCAGCAGAAATCACATTCACATTTACCTCAATTGGGCAAACAATTAAACACAAGCTAAACTTTTCATGTCCAGTTTCTTATAGGCTATCTTTGTACTGAATAGGGGATGACAGAACAGCAACTTCATCTCAAGCACATTTACATGCAAAGCTAAATTAGAATTTAAAATCAGATTAATATGATAGGAAAGGGGTGCAGAGGACTTTTGAATTTTCATTTCCTTGTGATAGTTTTGATTTGACTAGAGTTGGATTTTCTCAATTATTTCATTAATTTTTCTTCTCCCCGAGCTTTGATTTTTCTTGCTCATGTTAACCAGTATGTAGGAGAGAATTCCGGGGATATCATAGAATAGTTTGGGCTGGAAGGGACCCATAAAGATCATCTAGTCCAAATACCTTGCAATGAGCAGGAACACCTTCAACTAGATCATCTCAATGTCTCAATGCACCAGAAGATTTTCTGATTCAAACTACTTTATCATGAATCCTAGTTTAATATAATTTTAAAAAAGAAAAAACAACACCAACCCTTTGAAACAGCCTGTGAAAGCTGCCTCACTAAAGTACTTACTGCTTTCTTATTTTTTTAAACCTTTATTAGACTGGAAATCTGCAGGGGGATGAACACACACATGTGCTGCTGTTCAGGGACCACATGATATTTTTCTCATACCAACATCAGACCAAGCTTTTGCAGAGCAGGGAACCCACTTAAGTATTTCTCTCGGGGAGAATGTTTTTTGAGATGAGACTGTATTTTGAAAGGACAGCAGGTCCACAGCCCATACTGAGCTCTTGCACAGCACTAACTACAATCAGGCTGCGTCCAGTGCCAGAACAGCACCAACAATAGAGCAATGATTTAAGCCTGCCTTAAATTTGAGCAGCCTTTGAGGTAATTCAGAGGAACTGTCTGTGTGTCCTCTGCTTGGTAAGACCCTGATGCCAACACACACACTCTTGTGCCCTAACTTGTGCCTTACAAATCATGCCCCTCTGGAGGAGCAGGTCAGCATTGGATCAGCTGTGCTAGGCTGGTAACTCCCAGTTGGCTGGGTGGTGTATTACCTGTCGCATTTCTAGCTGTTCTTATGTGCTGCAAGAAAAACACATAGTGGAGCTAAACTCCATGGCCTTCCTGCTCATAAAGGTCTTGCAAAAGTCACCAAGATCCTGTTGTTTGCTGGATCTCTAATGAATGGCACACACTCATGCTCTCAAAATACCAAAAGTTGCCGTAAAAACATAGCTATTGCAACCTAGGTTAAAGTCCCTTACAGAAATTATCCCTACAACTGATGTTGGCAGCACTGTCAGGTGTTGGACAATCCATCTATAAAAATAAATTCAGACATGGATGCTAAAGACAATACTGAGATCATTTACATTACAAAAATCAAGTTGTCCTTGCTTGCAGCTGTTACCAGCTGCTTTCATATTGACAGATACAAATCATGACAACATTTGTAGTTAATGGTTTCACCAGGGCTATACTGGCAAGACTTTAAAGTAGAAGTTTAATTTGGTTTTAGTTGGCTATGAGCTACTCAAAGTGTTCCTTGCTTCCTAACATACTCTCATGCAATTAGTCAACCCTGTTATTCAGCAGACCAGGATGAACACTAAGAGCTCAAGACCTTAAATAATTTCCAGATGTAGATACCAAACTGTGTTTTGGGGGCTTGTTATACAAGGTCATTAATAAGCCAAGCATCCAAAGTCACAAAACACTAGGACCACTTCCCCCAGCTTCTATCCCAAATTCTGCTCAGGGTTCCAGGGTAAATTACCACCTTTAACACTCATACCAGAAGAGGCATGGTTTGCCTGAGATGTTCCCCAAAACCAATCAGGCAGTTCAGGGCCATGGGTTGACTAGGTGACATCTTTCCTCAAACTTGAATGTCTAAGCATCCCAATAAAAGCAAATTTATGTATCCACTCCTTGGTACTTGCAATTGAAATAATTAAACCACCCATCTTGTTAGGAAAGTCTTATTGTCTCCTTCCACATACCCTTCCCTTCTATATACAAGAAACCCAGCCAAGTGAGAAGGAAAGCTAAAAAAAAAAAAAATACAGAGTTTTGTTCTGTCCTAAACTATCTGGTATCCAGCTGCCCAAGAGGGTGATGCAGGAACTGAAGGTCTGAAACAGAGACAGTTACTTAGTTTTTAGTTTTGCAGAAGAGCTTTAAGAGGCAATGTGGTTTTCCTTCTGCTGATGTTTAAAACTGCAGCAGTATGTCAGCTGCTGTAACATAAAATATTTCCTGTATTTCCTTAAGACTCACTTTTGTGCCTCTGTCGCTCCCAGAGAGTTGCTGCCTTGCTGTAACACCCTGTGTGTTATAAGTATTTTAATTAGACTTAATATGTAGATATATAAAACTTGCTATGTACTTCCATGGTCCTTCTAGTCCTTAATAGCTATGTAAATGTATACATTAATTAAATGTTAACATTGTATTGTAATTTCAAGCACCTGATTAAATTAACAGAACAGCAATAAGGGAAAAGACTCTCTACACACACAAATCTATTTTTGCAAATCCTCATTCAGATGAGCAGTCACACCAAAGCCTCTGCTGTTATTCATAGGGGAGCTGTACTGAGTAGGAGCGTCAAAAGTCTGAAGCTTGTCACTCACTTCACATACACGAGTATGGCTTTCAAACAAAGGTCACCCATTTAGTTCTTCCCAAGATCTTCCAGCTTTCTACAGAGACCCAAGTGCTAATCTAACTCCAAATGCTTTCTGTTCCCTTGAGGCAGGATGCAGATCATGAAGCCCGTGTAGAAGAAGCAATAACTCGAATGTTGGTATGTGCCATAAAATCAGCAGAAGATCCTGGTGATGGAGATCTCTGGCTCAATCCCACAGAGGTAAGCCCTCTCTTGCTCCCATTATAGCAACAATAACGCAGAAGTACTGACATTTTGCTTAGCTCCCCTTGAGTCTTTCTGCTGGCTGAGAAAAAGAATTTAAATTTTCTTCCTTTCACACAGCAAAAGCAATTCACAGAAGATAATTGCACAATGCTGAATTGAAACATATCTCCCTTTAACTGAATGTATCCTGGGTGTTTTCTTAGGTTGAGGCAACATCCCATGAAATCAATCTCCAGTACCTGAATAAAGCAGTATCTGCATATTTCAAGTGTCAAAAGGCAAGTGTATCAGAGCCAGCATGTTCCAGCAGCACTGGTGCAGAACAAAGGACAAGTGTCTCATGCAAGAGGAAGAAAAGGGAAGTTGGCTGTGAACCAGAGGGCTGCAGATTACCAACCTGTGAACTTGGCATTCCAGCATTTAAGGCAGAAAATCTGCAGAAAATACCTTTTGGGCCTCATCTTATTCAAGTTTTACCCCAGTCTCAAGAAACAAGCTCAATGGGTGCAGTTGCAGTTGAAAGTGACATTAAAGATCTTCTCCATGAAAATGAAGGAGGACACACTGGAAAATTACACTGCACCAGGAAGCAACTGGTAATGAGCAATGACTGTGAAACACCTGCACGTCAAATGGATTCTGACAGCAACCCGAATGCGTCAGACACAGCTCTTTCTACTAATGATTTGCTAGACTGTTTGGTTAATCCACACGTCATCAATTTAGTGGCTCAGCTGCTGTTGAGGAGAACAAGAGTTTAATGCCAAAGTGCTTTTATCATTTTTGAAATAAAGAAATCAAACAGCAACCTTGTTCTGGGTGTTTAAGCTCTGTAATAATTGAATGTATCATTTCAAATAATCTTTAGGTACAGGTAGACACAGTTAACAGTGAAGTGGCAAATTCAAGTTGAGCTGAAAGAATAACTGTTGAATGATGGCTGGGAAGAGAAAGGTGTATTTAGTTAAAGAGTTCCTCCATGTTACAAGCAAAATCAGAGCATACACAGTTATACTCCCAACACGCTGTGTGGGTGAGATCTTTAAAGTGTTCTACACTCCAAGCTGTGAAACGAGCGTGGCGTGACAACAGACAATAGGAGGGAGCGCTGGCACAGTTTCATAGCAGAGGGGGACAAAGAGTGGGTGGGACAAGACAGACCGACTTGCTGTCGACCTCAGCTCTTGACCACATTTGAAGTAAAAAGACGAGTAAGTGATCAGTTGATCACATCATAAATAGTAAGTTCAAATGAACATAACCTCAGCCAAAGAGGCAATGCACTCACTAATGCGTTTGCTTCCTCCCTTCCACAAAATCACTTCAGTTTTCTCACAAAGCTGTAGGGTGGAGTGAGACAAAAGCCCTTGGCAAGAAAATTGCCTTCAGCTGGTTCAGAGACACTCAAAGCTGGGAGACAAAAGACTGATGGAAAGTTACCGTTATGATTTATTTAGAGCCAGATGCACACAGTTCCCTATCTCTAAGGAACAACAACAACAAAATAAAGCAGTTGTAACTTCCTACCTCTGTCCTACTCTTTACTGTAACAATCAAAATTTAATTATTTTTTTCTTTTGGTTGTAAGTGGTTGCTGTACTTGACCACCTTTTCTTCAAAGCATAGTAGTCCTTGGATTTGCTTTTGAAGGCTGGGTGCCCCTTTGATTAAAAGGTTACAGAACTTCAAATACAGGCAGGAGGATGGGTTAACACTGAAGTTCTGCAGGGAGGCTGGGGAAAAAAAAAAAAAAGCCTGGAAAGAAAGCTGCTGACATCTTCTGGGATGCTCTTGCCTCTCTGATGACAAGAACGCTGTCTGCCCTAGCCACAGCTTCAGAGAGGTTCTTCTGGGACAGCTCTTGTGAAACCTTTGTTTTCAAAACTTGGCTTTCTTCACATCTGCTGGTGCCTGCACGTGAGTTTCTATGATAAATCTGTTTCCACATTGATAACCTTGCACCACCAGCACTCTAGCCAATGTTTCCTTTGCCTGATGACTATTCCCTGATAAACACATGAAGATAGTGCTGTTTTAACAAAAAGCACCTTCCAGCAATTAATACTTGAAAAATCATGATGGCAATAGTGCTTTCTCTTTGCTTTTATACAGTGTGTGTTGGCACAGCCCTGATGGACAATGGTAAGTGCTCTAGACAGGTACCAACAGGTCAGAAATCCAGGAAATTTTGTCATTTAACACCCCCCCCCCCCCCCCCCCCCCCCCCCCCCCAACTAACCACAAAAAAAAAACTCAAAAACAAAAGACAAAAAAAAGACAGAGCACAGAAAACAACAAACGTAAGGA
>JANIJG010012199.1:12198-23782 GCA_024611175.1 Megaceryle torquata
TTCTTTCTTTCTTTCTTTCTTTCTTTCTTTCTTTCTTTCTTTCTTTCTTTCTTCTTTCTTTCTTTCTTTCTTTCTTTTCTTTTTCTTCAGAAGCTGTGTTTTAGGAAGGGAGAAAAATAGATGAGTGTTTGTTGTAGTGAAGGTCTCTGCTAATGACTGCTGAAGCTCCCTTCCTTCGTGTCAATCAATAGAGGTAATTGTCCACCCTGACGTTTGTCAGGCTGTGTGAGGAGCATCTCAAAAGGAGGCCTTGGGATAGCAATAGGCACTACAGTGCTGTGCATATGATTGTGCAAGAGTTAGATCTGCAAACCAGCAGGGTTATATCCATTGATATTGGAAGCTGCCTCTTTCTAAAGTAGTGCTGCAGCAGCTGAGCTGCTTAGACCATGTGGTTTAATTGCCCTTGAGATTTTAAGGCGAGCAGTTTGGAGAAGTCAAATCTTTCTAGAGAGGAGCCTTTAGCCATGGGCTTTTCTTTGCCCCTTGGTCTTTCACAGCTCCAAGGTTCCCTGCTCTGACAGTTCATGGGTCGGGGGAGAAGGACACCCTTTCAATGTGCTAAGTTGGGAAGAAGAGCTCTTCTCACCTGTTCTTTTGGTGAGTAAAGGTTGTATGTGCAAATGGAAACAATTGTGAAGAATCTAAAAGCAATAATAAAGGGGCAATGTCATTTTGCTAATTTACTTCATCGCTTCAGGAAAGAGCCCATGCAAGATGCTTCTGGGCTACAAGGACTGTAAGCCCAGGCTCTGCAGAGTCCTGTAGTTACTGTGCTACAACTGTATGTCCTTTACAAGGTAATGCCTCATGTCAAGGCTGCCTGCAAGCTTCCTTTAAGCCAATTCTAGTTAACCATAAAACTTGCAGAGGTGCTGAGGTGCCCAAAGAGGCTTCTTAACATGATATTGGTGTCAGAGACAGCTCAGAGATGGTGGGGACAGGCAGGAACATCTGTGATTTAACAGGAGACAAGTCCCGGGTATGGGCTGGAGCTCTACTGCATGTCCCAGGCTTACCAGCCCAAGTAGCAGCAGCAGCAGGGAACTAATTGTTCTTGGAAATGACCTGCAAATGGCCCAAAGCACAAGTGAAGCAAATGCTGGTTCAGTCAGGAACTGGAAACCCCCCAGCAGCACCTGGTATAAAGCAGCAATTCCAGGGAAGATGAAAAGGCATTTTATGAAATACTTAGTGTTGTCAACATTGTGTACACAGTGGGTTAGCTCCCTGCCTTTCTTTGTGAACTGGCCAAGGGACCAGCATATTGCCTAACCTTCAGTGATGTGGTGCTTTATGGTGACTCACAGGCATGGTGACTCACAGGCATGGTATTAAGGCCCGTGGCCTGACATGGACCTTTACAGAAGGGCATTCCAACAGACTGAGGGTGGTATGTGATTTGACTGCAAAAAGTCCTACTGTTTCATGTCCCATCAACATTATGAACCGCCCCGTGGACTCAAGTGGCCCAGATTTAATCAGTTTAACATCTTAGTTGGTGACACAGACAGTGGGATTGAATGTACCCTCAGAAAGTTTGCTGATGATGCCATGTGGTGTGGTTGACATGCTGGACAGAAGGGATGCCATCCAGAGGGACCTTGACAGGCTTGAGAAGTGAGCCCATGTGAACCTTGTGAAGTTCAGCAAGGCCAAGTGCGAGGTCCTGAACATGGGTCACAGCAATCCCAAGCACAAATACAGGCTGGACAATGAGAGGATTGAGAGCAACCCTATGGAGAAAGACTTGTGCGTGTTGGTTGACAAGAAGCTCAACATGGCTCAGCAATGTGTGGTCACAGCCCAGAAAGCCAATCACATCCTGGGCTGCATCACAAGGTTGAACATTAGGAAAAAAAGGTTGGACATTAGGAAAAACTTCTTCATTAAAGGATTGTTAAGCAGTGAAACAGGATGCTCGGGGAGTTGTTGGAGGTATCTAAAAGATTTGTAGATGAGGTGCTTAGGGACATGGTTTACTGGTGGGCTTGGCATTGTTATGTTAATGATTGGACTCAATGATCTTAAATGTCTTTTTTAATTGAAAGGATTCTATGATTCTATAAAAAGAAATGTGCCCAGCAGGTCAAGGGAGGTGATTCTCTCCCTCTACCGAGACTCTGCTTGGAGTACTAAGTACAGCAGTGGGTCTCCCAACATAAAAAGGACAGGGATTGAGTCCAGAGGAGGGACAGAAAGATGATCAGTGTAATGGAGCATCTCTCTTATGAGGACAGGCTGAGAGAGTTGGGGTTGTTCATCCTAGAGAACAAATGTTCAAGGGAGACCTTATAGCAGCCTTCCAGTGCCTAGGGAGCCTATAAGAAAGCTGGAGAGGGACTTTGTATAAGGGCATGTAGTGACAACACAAGAGGTAATGGCTCACAGAAATAGGGTAGATTTAGATTAGATACAAGGAGGAAGTTCTTCACTATGAGGATGGTGAGACACCAGAACAGGTTGCCCAGAGAAGTTGTAGATGCCCCATCCCTGAAAGTGTTCAAAGTCAGGTTGGATGGGACTTTGAGCAACCTGGTCTACTTGGTAGTGTCCCTGCCCATAGCGGGGGGAATGGAACTAGATAGTCTATGAAGTCACTTCCAACCCAGACCATTCTATAATCCTATGAAAAACTGTTGTACCAACCTGGGAGATAGTATTTTAGTTTGAACTGCTTTATTTTCTTTGTGCTACATTAGGCAAGATGAAGTGGCTATGAAAATAATTAGTTGTACCCCTACAGCATCCTGTGACAGGCTCTGCAAGCCAGATGTTCTGTGAGCAAAGTGGAACCTTAGGATTTTGGACTCAGTCAGAGCAACTGTGAAAGTGATGGCTGGCAAATCTCTCCAGGTCAATCTATTGAAATTTCAGTTTTTACATTTTGCTGTGAGGCCACTGATCTTGAGACCAAATACGGTTTGGGCTGTACAAATGCAGGCAGCAGGTAAAAAAATCCTTTCTTCTATCCCAGAAAAATCAAGGTGTTAGGGATTTGATGAGTCAGTTTGGAGAATGGGGTCTTGCCATCCCCCTTTTTGATGCTACAGATATGACCTCAAAGAGCCATGCCTTTAGGGTATGGATATGAACAACTTCACTGTAAGGTCACAGAAATCACAGAGGTACAAACCCTGAGAAGTGAGGACATAAACAGGATTGGAGTGTCCCACACCACCAGGCATCCAGACCTCCACAAAGTGTTGGGTATTGACCTGGCTGAGCAGTAGACAGAGCAGGTGTGATACCTCCTCTGACCCTCTACTAATGCCTGCTTTGGTGTCCTCTGAAAATAACTGATAACTCTTTGTGAAGTGTGGCTTTGGGCAAGCTGCCTTCACCAGAGAAGCTCCTAGCTGGTGTGTACTTTGATTAAAAAAAAAAGCCACTGGACAAACTAAATAGCTGCCAGGGCTCACTTGGCAGCAGCTGCATAGATCGTGTCTTTGCTCTGTGAGTGACAACCCAGTCCTAGTGTCAGCATAAATTCAGCCCTGGGCACATTGAAACCTCTTGTACACTCACCTGCCCAGCTTGCTTTTCAAACTGTGTCAGAAGCAAAAGCTGATTATCAGCTTAAGTAGTGCTGTCTTTCCTCTTTGGCTATAAATATTGGCCACAAGCACAACCAAAACCAGCACCTTGAACTTTCTCTAGAAGAGGCTTTGGGATAGAGACTGTTTAGGCAATCAGCACCTACTTCATTAGTAGGTACACTGGTAGGTTCTTTTGGGTACATTTAAGAGTGCTTTGTGCAGCTTCCATATAAGGCCAAGGATAGATCTCTATTAAAAAAAATACAGTCTTGATGATTTTTATTTTCTGTCTGAAAACCTATATTCTGCAAACATTCATGCCTCTGAAACTAGATCCCATGAACTCTAAATGGGGCAGTTTTTTCCCTGGCAACTTTTCTAAATGCCCCTCATGATTGTTTTAAAAAATGCTCTCTGCTTTTAAGTATCTGCTTGTATTTTCTGTGTCCCCTTTGGGACAGGCTTCATTCTATTACTATGCCGCAGTTGCTGAGGTCCCCATCTGCAGCACATGTTGGTGCTGAACCACGCTGGCTCCTGCATTTTGTGCCTCCTGTGCGTAAGAACCTGTGTGCAGGGACAGGAAGGAGATGCTTGGCTGGCGTTGCTGGGGAAGGACTATGCTGCTAAGCTGTGTTGGGGAGCGCATCTTCCTGTGGACTCTCTGGACGACTTTAAACCATGGATTCCCTATTCAAGGCCCTGAACTAAAACACTTCCACTTCTATGTAATTCTCTTGTCTTTTTTTGTCTTGGACATTCTTTGTATGGGAAACTCCGTAAGGAAAAAATAAGGAAATTTCTTTCCTATGGAAAATATTCTGCCAAGTGCTGGGCTGTGCCCAGGGACCAGGATTTCATTCTTGGAGTCTGTTCCACGTAAAGATCTATTTCTACCTTCCTTCTTTTCACCCAAGAAATTTATCAATTTTGTTAACTTTTCTCTCTGTCTCTCTGCTTAAAATTAGACTTTCCTTATCTCTAACCAGCTCCTTGGTGCTATCCTTTTCCATTTCTTCCTTTTTTTTTTTCTTCTGTGATTTCTTTCTGTAAAATGTGGCTTGCTGTAAACATTTACTGATTCTGGAAAGGAAGGCAGAATGAAATAAAAACTAGACTCATGTCTTGCTTTCTTTACTTTTCATGTTATGGGAATGCTCAGTTATTTGTCCTTCAGCCAAACCTGTGAATCTATTCCAAGGCCTTACCATTATTTCTTACACCTGAATGAAACTTGGCATCACTGGTTTGGGGAGACAAAAGCTCAAATGATATTGCCTTCTGATGTGCTCAGGTCAGTCTGGGGTCTGCAGTAGGGTGCTCTGCATGGGTATAGTCTGATGACATTTAGTGTCATTCCCAGCTTCGGAGGAGTAAAGGTGGTTGTACCTGACCCCAAGCCTTGCTTAGCAATTCCCTTGTGTGGTTTTAGGCTTAAGCTGGCAATTAATGCTGTTCTCCTTTCAGTGCGTCAGCATGCTTGTCATGCAGGGAACATTGCTGGCTTGGAGTGGTCCAAGACCTAGCCTGAGGGGAGTATAAATGATGCTGAGGGTGGGGGAGAGAGGCCAGCCACCTACGGCATTTATGAAACTTATGCCCTGTAAAATACTGCAATTATATTGTTTTCCAAATCCAGTGGGAACCATTGTTTTTCAAGCAATAAATACCCTCCTGCAGTGTTGGCAGCTGTAATATGGCAGCTGTGACAACCTGAAAGTGAAACTCATTCCAGCAATATAAAACTGATGCTAGTGACTTTCCATTAGCCAAGCTGAGAGAAGCAATCAAAAAAGGTAAATAAATTGGATATTTAGATTTATTTCCCTTTTTCCCTTTTCCTAACTTCTTTCTGAGGGATAAAGAACAAGACCTTCACTAGCAACGTGGCTTTGATAACGTTTTGATAACAGAGCCTTGAAAGATGCAGAAGGAAACACTAATGACTGATAGACCCCAAACAATAATTTCTGTTAAGATTGATGCTCAATTTTTTTTATAGTTCCAACATTTCAAGGCAAGATGATGTAGGCAATCATTCATTCTTTGAACACTAACAATATTGCCTTTTCCCATCTTTCAGCTGTTTTGGTCTGAGATATACAGGATATTCTACTGATATTCCTGTAGCAGAAATGCAGATGTGTAACAAATACATACTGATGAACAATAACATGCCTAAAATGACAGGATTAAACTGAGGTCCAAATGTAGCAAAGCCTTATTCAGCTCTCAGCAGAACAGCCCTGAAGTTAGGTGCTTCTTGGCCCAAATAGGAATGAATATCTAGAGCATTTCACTGTAAGAAACTGTACCTAAGCCATATGCATTACTGCACTGTTGTAATTAAACTATTCAATATGGAAACACGTTTATGAATTGATCTGTCATTGGTTGAATGACAAGATCTGTAAGTTCATGTTTCACATTTATGGAGAAGTGTCCTTTTTGCACAATATCCCTAGTTTAGTGCAAACAAGCCCATTAACTTGTGTTAGACAAGATGATAAAGCTATACAAATGTAACTGGTTCCCTAAGGCAACTGTGTCGATGTGTAGTGTTCCTTGGAATGACACTTACTACAATTCAGAAGATGCAGAGAGATCTGTGATGGAGAGAAGTAGAGAGCATTTGTGCTCCTCCAAGAATTCTTTTGTCCACTGTTTGTTAAACCGCCTGATTAACCTGTTAAACACTTTTAATTCTTCTGATTTGACACAGAGATGTTATTACATACCAGTAAAAGAGCACAGTGGAAGCAAACCACCTGTGGAGGGCAGGTGTTCCTTCTGTGGAGGAACTGGTATGCCCAGTTCAGGAGGAGTGCCCCCCCCCCCCCTTGCAAACACAGGTGGACCTCACAAGCCCTGTTGTTCTTATGGTCTGTGAGATACACACTCTTACAGCTCTTAGTTGTCTCTGCAGATCCCAGCCTAGACAAGGCTACCCCACCAAAGACAAGGGTAGACCTAAAGGAATATAACCTCATATTTTCTGGTTAAAAGGAATGTATTTTGGTCTCCAAACCATTTTGCTCAAGCCTTGAACACCAACCACAGGCTGTTGTTACCCAGACAGTGTGAAATACATCAGTAGTTCTCAAACTTAGCTGACAAGCTCTCTGTTGAAGTAGTTGATCCCAAATTAAAGTTTTGGGTTTTGTTCCTCTGTCCTACAATTTAGAAATCACAATTAACTTCGAGATGTGGTTAAATAAGAATACAGTTTACAACAAAACCTCCCCTATTGCAAGAACCTTGCATGTGCATTTGTAATATTTAGTCCATTGCTAGAAATGTTAGCATAGACATAATAAAAAGATTTGGTTTATTTTCCTGACAGACTATGTGTATGCCCTAATTGCATATTGAAGATACTCTTAGAATCCTCTCCTTCATGTAAATATACTCATTGGCTCGTAAATATTAATGTTACTCTCTGGCTCCAGCTGGGAGAAGGTTTTATTGTTGTGTTAGAGGTTTTGATTAGCCTCCAAAAGGTTTTGCAGCGTCTACTCTATTTATCTGAAACATACAGAGTTGCTGCAAGCAAGGGTTGCTACAAAGAAAATCGTGCACTTTGTCTCATTGTTTTTAATTTAGTCTGCGCACGTGTAATTATTTCTGCCTGTTTAATGCTTAGGAATCATCCTCTATGAAATTCCAGAGGCAGGGAAGAAGCTGCCTGGTACCATTTAGTTCCAGTTTTCAGAAGACAGTGCTGAAGTAAAAGAAACATATGTCACAACTTGTCATTATTCTCCCTAATTGTCACGGCAATTTATCCATGAGCTGACGTGATAGCCATGGAGGGAAATGGAGCAAAACCTTTTGCATAATTCTGGGCTCCAGGAAATGGTGGAGGCAGATGGAAGGGGGAGCTTGGTGTATGCCGGGCTGAGCAGCGGGGCTCTCCCCCGTGAGATCAGCTGACAAGGTCGGTGGCCTGTCTTGACCTCCCTTTATCCAGCTGAAGGAACAAAATCCTCCTCAGCTGTCCCTGCCATATCCCTTACATCAGGATACTTCGTGGCTGTGGATTTACCCATGCTGCCAATGCTCAGCTCCTCCCCGGCTGCTGGGCTGATGTCCATGGGACTGGTGTTCATCCTATGCAGGGATACTGGTGCTGTGCCTGTGCCGACGCGGCTCTCAGTGGTGTGAGGCACATACCTTGGCTCTCAGTTTTTTCAATGAGAAGGTTGTCCTCAACTCTCATGTCACAAAGGGTGGGAAAACTTGTGTTGCACCCCTCCTGGAGGCTCTGGAGGGACTTTCTGGGGAAATGAGTAACCATGTTGTGATGATCATCGTCTTCATCCCCTCACCCAACTCACTGCAGTCAAAATACTGTGCTAGCTTGAGCTCTGGTCTGTGCTTCTTGTGTGAGCTCCAACCTGTGCTGCTTCACAGACCACCTCAGAGGAAAACGTTTTGCAAGCAGGTACATCACTGTGCTGGGGCAAGTTCACTTAACATTGCACTGATGATATGCCTTTTGGCCTGTGATTTTACTTTAAAATCTGAATTAAATAAGCCCAGCAGGAATTGACTTCTGAGCTGGAGAGATGGGCACTTTTCTTTGTTGACGCAACATCTGGGACCATCAGCAGCATCTGCCCTGTAGGGAGCTCAAGCTAGGTCAGCCAAGGTGTGCTCCGGCTTCTGCTCAGACTGTGAGTGAGGGCTCATGTCTGTGAGAAACTCAGACCATCACACCCTGGCAGATAGGGTGCTTGGTGCAAACAGCTTTTATTTTCTGGTGACTAGGTTTGGATTTGAGTCAGTTCTCTGGAGCTGAATTGCCAGTCCCCAGTGTTTGGTAGTCCCCTTTAACCTGTTGGATGTTATCATTCACTGCAAAAGCTTTTTTGGGAGGTCTTTTCAAAACTTGTTGTCTATTGCTGGGGCTGAGGTCTGTTAGTAAGTCAGTTCTCACGTGGAGGTCACCAACATCTCCAACCTCCATGGCTGCTTTACATGCTTTGCTTAAATATAAAACCACAGTACCTTTGTATGCTGAAGAATAAGTCTTGTTTGTATTATGAGGAAATTACCACGTCTTCAGCTGATCCGTTAAGTGGTTCCTAATAAAATTATTAGGTGACTGGAAAATCTTCAATAACATTTTAAAATACAGTCCAGCTTCACAGTAATAAACTCAGCTTTTAACAGCCCTCGTTTATAACAATTCCAACAGCAAGCACTAATTTTCCCTTTGGTAATGAGGCCTATTAGAAGGATTGTTCACACAGAGCTGACCTGGATTCAACAGTCATATGGTTTTTTTGCTGTTTTCAAGGCACTGTGTGTTTAGCATGTAAATGCACAGCTTTCCCTCTTGTCCCTGCCTCTACTCGTCTCTTCAAAAACTGTTTGAAGATTGCTAAATGGCAATCACAGAAGTAAAATACAGTGATGTTCTATGCAAATAGCAGGTTTCTTCATTATTCTGATGCAGCTAATTGCTGAACCCTGCTCAATGTGTACTTTCACAGAGGGAACATTTATCAGGTTCCCACTGAGGTTTGTTATGGTGAGAATACACCACTTCAGCTTTTCATATGGGCAAAGGACACAATTATTTTAATACGTTGACAGCATTTATCATTCCACATGCCTGCTGGCTGTAGGTTGCAGAGCTGGAACATGTTGTCTCCTGAAAGCCATGGTGAAATGGATTGCTTCCCATGGATCAAGGAGGGGAAGCAGTTCCCACAGAGCCTTGTGTGCCAGAACTGGTGGCCTCCTCACTGGGCTCCATACAGGTCTAGGGGAGCAGACCAGAATGGGCTCTCTGCCTGTGACCTGCTCATGGCTCCTGTGTGAGGCCAGTCTAGATGGAGGCTGCAGGATCAGACTGATACTTCTGGTCCAGGTTTGCATGTCCCTGACTCTGGGCAGCTCTGTGCACATGTCCCTCACAGAGCACCCAACATCTTGAAGTGATGTGCTCTGCCCCTACTACTTTGTGCAGAAAGTGCTGTCTCAGCCAGGAGAAACTCTAGGTTTGGTCCTATTGCCCTCTTGTGGTTATCCAAAAGAGGCTACAACACTACTGGCTGATATTTCTAAATGTGGTACCTGCCCGTTCAAGCTGACATAACTTTCCTATAACTTAAAAACGGTGCTGGTTCCCTAGGTGCATCTGCATAAAGTAAGGTGGATCACCAGTCAGGAGATGGTGACATTTCTGAAAGGGACACAAGGGTGACATAGCTGTGATATCAAGAGACCAGTCACAAGGATCTCTCAAGTCAATCCTTTCTCCCTTTCTCTTCCCTCACCCTCACAGTTGCCTTGTGCCTATTTTTCAGCTTCATCAGAATAGGAAAAATTGTTTGAGTGCCCAGGGGCTCTTACATTCAAATGTGACCATTAAAAATGCCGTGGTAGCCCTGTCAGGACACCCTTTCCTTACTCTCTTACCTAGACCTCATGCATTAACAGTAAGGCATACAAGGTGGTGTTCCTGTCGTTTTAGGACATGATGTGCACGTTGTAGGACATGAAGTGCACAAGGTGAAGAGATCATCTTGAAGAGTTTCACTGGGAAACAAGGATTAGAATCAAAAGAAAAAGTACTAGGAGTAAAGGCAGCAGAGAAACAAAACAAAACATTGTACTCGTCCCAAAGTTTTAACACTTTCCCATCCATGCATCTGCATGTCCCAGGTTCAGTCACAGCTCAGCTGCTTTCTCTCTGCTGCTTCTTTGTCAGGCCAGCAGTGTGCAAAGCAACCTGAACACCTCACCAGTCCTTCTGCTGGTGTTTACAACTACAAATGGCTTGAAAACTTACTCAGAGATTCCTAAAAGGACCAGCAATAAAATCAAAGCAGGCTTGTGTGCAAGTTAAATCTTCTGATAAGGAGGGGTTATGTATTTGGTTTTGGCCTAACAGGGCAATAGAAGCCAAGATGTTTAATGAAAATCTACATGGTGTATATGGGCCTTGACACAGTATTTTTACTCTACATAGCCTGCACTTAATGGAAAGTCTTGGCAAACAGTCAGTGCCAGGTCTATAATGCTTGTAAAATAGCTGTTCCTTTCAGCGTTGATTTTCCCCACTGAAAGGCATGCAAGAATAAAAAAGGAAGATTCAGTGTAACTGTGTCACATAAAGGCCACCTTTGGGAAGCCACCTGAAGTTTTAATGTCTTAAACCAAATACTGAATTCAGTCATCTTTGATAAAGCATGTGGCTTCTTCTTCTGCTCCCAGGTGCAGATGTGCACATACAACCAAAGGGCTGCTGAAGGAGAGCAGAACAAACACCATTTGCAATTCAAGTGGCTTTAGACCCCAGATGAGACTGCCTCGTAACCATTTGCCTGATATTCTATAGCCTTGATTAAGGATGAAAATTATCCCTCCCTTCCCAACATTTGCTGGTGACTACTGAAGACCTGACTCTAATCTCTCGTTAAAGCAAACGACAGCCCTTGTCAAGGCAGCAGAGGCTGTGCTTTTCTGTTGTTGTTTGATTGACATCAAACCAGTGAAATGACACCAAAGAAGGCTGGATAGGAAAAGGGGATGCTGGAGTGAGTCATCACATACTCCTCATCTTGTTTGCTAAATTAAAGCATTCAAGTCTTAGTTGGGTGGACTGTTCAATTGATAAGGAATTGGCTGGATGGCTGCATCCAGAGGCTAGTAGTCAATGTCTCAAAGTCCAGATGGACAGCAGTGACAAGTGGTGTCTCTCAGGGGTCCGTACTGGGACCTGTATTGTTTAACATTTTTATCAACAACATAGCAGGATTGAGTGCACCATCAGCAAATTTGCAGATGACACCAAGCTGAGTGGTGCCAGAGGGACAGGATGTCATCCAGAAGGACCTAGACAAGCTGGAGAACTGGGCCCAGGTGAACCTCATGAGGTTCAACAGGAGCAAGTGCAGCGTCCTGCACCTGGGCCAGAACAATCCCCACTATCAATACAAGGTCGGGGAAGAGACAATAGAGAGCAGCCCTGCAGAAAAGGACTTGGGGGTGCTGGTAGATGAGAAGCTGGACATGAGCAGACAGTGTGTGCT
>JANIJG010012201.1:0-62696 GCA_024611175.1 Megaceryle torquata
CCGCGCCCGCGCACCGCCCCCTGCGCGCCCCCGCGCCGCCCGCCCCGCGCACCGCGGCCCCGCGCACCGCCCCCTGCGGCCACCGGGCACCGGCTCCCCGGGCACCGGCTGCTCTGGGCACCGCGCACCGCCCCCTGGTGCACCCGGCACCGGGTGCTCCGGGCACCGCCTCTTGCGGGCACCGAGGCACCGGCTTCTCGGGCACCGGCTCCCCGGGCACCGGCTGCTCCGGGCAGTGCACACCGCCTGCTGCAGGCACTGGGCATCGGCTGCTTCGGGCACTGAGTCTTGCATGCACTGGGCACCAGTTGCTTCGGGCACCAGCTCTTGCGGGCACGAGGCACCGGGTCCCCAGGCCCCAGCTCCTGCAGGCACCGCTATCAGCTGCTTGCACAGAGTGGCTCCTGCATGCCCCGAGCCCACACTGCCTGGCAGCACCAGGCTGGAGCTGGCATCTCCAGGCTGTAGGGCACTCATCACCAGGCTGCACTCCATCCCACAACAGTGACATTGATAATGGCCTCTACCCCTTAGCTGCAGCTGGCTGTGTGCTTTCAGGCTGGAGGAGCTTTTTGTACCCTTCCTGAAAGTGGGGACCTTTGGGGGGTGTGGGCTGATGTGGCTCCCGCAGCCTTATGGAGCCAGCCCGGTGGGGGCAGCCCTTGCCTCCACTGCACCCTCCGGCTCTGGGCATGGAGGTGCCACTTCACACCCAAGGCAATGAGGAGCACACCGTGGTGTGTTATCTGCGTCATCTCTGCTTTTGCGAGCCAGTCACCTGAGCAGGTGGTCTGGCCTTTTGTGTCCAGGGCTGCTTTAAGAGAGCAGAAAGGAACAAAATCACCAGGCCTGGGGGTTTCGCTGGTTTCTCTGGCGTGTTCATCAGGTGCTGCAGGTGCAGCAGGATGTGGGGCTCACTGTATCCTGGTGCTGGTGTGGGGGGCAGTGACTGGAGCCTCCCTGTGCTGATGAACTGCAGACAGCCCAGGTCTGCTAGAACAGGAGGGGAAATGAGTTGTAGGAAGCAGAGCCCACAAAGTGAGGACCCTGTTTCT
The DNA here is from genome assembly GCA_024611175.1 of Megaceryle torquata. Lineage (NCBI taxonomy): Eukaryota > Metazoa > Chordata > Aves > Coraciiformes > Cerylidae > Megaceryle > Megaceryle torquata. The sequence continues at coordinate 1,056 of JANIJG010012201.1, forward strand.
CATTACTGGTTTCCTGAGCATTTATGTAACCCTTATGTTTCCCTTTTAAAAATAGAAAGATAGTTGTATGTTGCAGGCGATAGTATCTCCTTCAGGAAATAAACTCTCATTTTGACTGGGAATAAAACAAACAAAGGAGACAAACCAACAAGCAGGTTTACATCCCTGTTCATCCACCCCACCTCTCTCTGGAGAGGACAAGGTGCTCGGGGCTTTAATTGGAGAAAAGGAGGTTTGAATTGGACATAAGAAAAACTTTCTAACCATGAAGAGAGTGAAACACTGAAACAGATTGTTTGGGGAGATTGTGGCAGCCCCATCCCCAGAGGAGTTTAAAAATAAGATAAGCAGATGTCTGGATGTCTGCTGAGAGTCCTCTGGGTACTGCTGATGCTCTCCAGGAGCAGGGGATGACTCGATGCCCTCCTGGAGCCCCTTCCAGCTCTGTTCCCTGCCTTTCCATGGCCAGCACAGGGGACACAGTGCCCTTTCCTGCTGTAATCATGAACTCTTTCTCACCCTGGACTCTTGCCACTTCCCTCCTCCTTGCTAAGCCTCCGCGCCAGCACCGTCAGTGAAAGTTGTTACTGAGTCAAAAATCCAGGCTCCAGCATCCATCACCAGCAGCACAAGCTGTCGGTGGTTTGCAGTTTGACATCATAGTGCTTACAGCCTCCTAAATCATGCAACAAAGCCTTCACTGGAGGAATGTGTCTGGTTTATGTTCTCCATGGTGTTGGTTTAACCCTGCTAATAGGGCCTGGGGTGCTGTCAAACCTCTGGACACAGAGCAACATTGGGGCCGCCTGCTAGAGAAGATACTTTACCTGCTGCCATCCAGCTGCTGGCAGTTTTTTTCACTGCTCAGCAATGACTTCCCACCTCAAAGACAGAACACGGGACTGCTAATTGTGCTCCTGTTGGTTCCATTACAGAGGAAGGAGATCTTGTGATCAAATCACTAGGTGCCTGTCATGCATCTTTTATGAGAGGTTTTGGGCCTCCAGCACCTTGCAGGTCAATTCTGCGGTCCTCGGGTAATGTTTGGAGCATTAAGCTGATGCTGTAGCATGTTATGCAAAGCCAGCTGCTCTGTAAAGATGTTGGGTCAATGTGCCAATGCAGGTTTAAGCATGCAAAACCCTGGCAGATGCCCTCGAGCCATGGGTGAAGATAAGGCACAAGTTACTTGCAGTTTCCTTTAGCATCAGCAGCAATCTTAGATGGTCACTGACTGCCTAAATCCTCCAGTTTGTGTCTGCAATGACAGCCAGCAGTTCTGGGGCAGAGATGATAGAGCATGGCCTTGTCAAAGCACTGCCTACCTAGGAATGGGGTCTGTGGATGGGATGTCACCCTCCCTGTGGCTGGGGCCTTTTGATGCAGGGGTGGCTATCTCTGCCGCCACAGCATGAACAGCTCTCAGTGCTTCCTTGGAGTGGTTTCTGCTAGCCCTGTCCTCTTTGGGTCTTGTGGTGGGTTGACCTTGGTTGGCTCCAAGATCTTCTACTGACCCCAGACGAAATCCTCACCTGGCAGTCTCTTGTGGCTTGAGTCTTCTCTCAGTGTGGCCTTTCCTTCCTATGTTGGGAGTTAGAGATTAAGGCTAATTCTTTTTCTGGAAATGGGGATGCCATTGACAGAGCAGCATTGGAAGGGGGTCTTGTTCAGCAATGGGCTGTGATCCCTCCCATGGGGGCTTGGGACATCACAGATTTCTCCTTTGGGAGTTTTCTTTGACCTCACACAGGTTGCAGACTCCAGTGGAATAAACACTGCTCCAGAGGAATGAGGGTATCAGGATCCATCTCCTAATGAGAAACTTCCGAGTAACAAATCCAGTGGTGATGAAACCAGGTCCATGTGGCAGTAGCACACAGCCCTGTGCTGGTCATAGGCTTCCTAATTGAGATGGTGCTGAAATCAGCCTGCTCTGCTGTCTTACTGCTCACACATCGCTTGGGGGCATGAGCATGACCAAACTGTGTCACATCGCTTTTGTGCAGGGCAGGGCCTCCTCAGGAGGAGGAAAGTTTCACCCTTTCCCACTGGGAAAGCTCCTTCAGTTCAACTTTTGTCTTTCCCTCAACTTCTCTGTGCTCAAGAAAGGTCAGGCTGGAGCCGCAGGATCAGGCCAGGCAAGATAATGTACTTTATCATTGATTTCCAGCGAGAACTTGTATTATGAGATTAAATGTCTCATTTTTATTGCATGGGGAGGCAGAGAGAAAACAAGAACTCTGAAAATAAAATAGAAGTCGAACTGATGTGCTTCTGTCCTAAGGTGCTTGTGACTGGGAATGGACATACCTTGTTTGTTCAGTCCTTTGGAGGTGAATTTTGAGAAACTGCCTCCTTCCAAGGCTGGCAAACAAAGTCAAACCTCATCTGTGTTTAAACCAGTATCTAATTAATGTGTTTAATTGGCCCATGTCTACTAATTCCAGGCTGGCAGGGAATTTATTAAGAAGCTTTCCTACTTTTAATGGATTGAAATAAGCAAAGCTACTTAACCGCTTCAGATTAACGATGATAAATAGGGACCAGCAGTGTGGGTCCCCCAGCCCGACAAACATGGGGAGAGGTGGGAGCATCCCACCTGCTTTGCCCAAGCTGCTTCAGGCATCGCCGCTGCCTCGGTCTGCGCAGACAGCTCCTGGTCCCCAAGCAAAGGGGTCAATGGCAGCGGGATGCGCGGTGCCAGCTGCGGTTGGAGAGCTGGCTGTGCTGCCCACCTACGCACGGGTGGCCAAGGGCTGAGGATGGGCTCTGGCAGGTGTCAGCCTCCTCCCTGTGTTTTAGCTGTGAGGTTCTCCCACTCTCTGGGGGCTCAGGAACCATCCTAGCATGCTCGGCTGCTTTTGGTTGTTTTTAAAGACCAAATAGATGTGGTTTTTTGTCTTCATAAAAGCATCAGCTATTCTGGCTTTAATGCCGTTTAATACCCAGATTACAGCCTCACAATGCCACAGGATATTTTTAAAGCAATGGATTAGTTCACTTCAAAAAAAGATACTGAGATAGGAATAATAACCAGCTCCAGCTGCCCAGATGAGAGTGGGACTCCAAGCACTGCTGAGCTGTCTCAGGACAGGTGGCGCCGTGACCTGGGAACAGGGAGCCATCCCTCCTCTCTGTGCTAGGGGCCATGGTGATAGACACAGAGTCTCTGACTGGGTCCAGGCTGGACATTGCAGCAGTTGCTTCTGCCCCATGAATCCATAAATCTTCCTCTTGCTAGCCAGAGCTAACTTGTCTCTGCCCTACAGGCCATGCTCAGGGTTGCTGGAGGCTCAGGACCCTCACAGCTTTCTCTTGGCTCTGGGACTTCCAGCTGCCCACCTCCCTAACTCTTTGTAGCTCAGATGGCTGCAAGCACTTTGCTTTGAGTTATAATCTGGAAGCTCAGCAAGGGAATTAATGAAGTGTTGAATATAAACTGATTGCAAGTGCAGATTATCTCAGCATGGTCACCATGGATGTGGCTTGCAGGTTTCCAACCCCAAGGCAGGTGGACACAGCTTCATGTATAAATGTGGCAACCACCTTGCCTACTACCAGCCATGTTAAACCTCAACTGTGCCTCCTCCCAGTACCCAACAGCCCATTAGTGAGCGTACCTCAATTACCCTTCTGGCCCAAAACAGGTCCTGTAAGGAACTGCACAGCTCCATCTGCCCCAGCCCTGCTTCCCCCAGCAGCATGATCTGCCAGTGGTTGTACACGAAGTAGACCTGGTCTGGAAATGCTGACAGTGCTCTTGACAGTTTATGGTCACAAACTCTATTTTCAGCCTAATAAGTTTTTTATATGCTTGGAAAGCCGTCAGTTGAACATCAGCCAGGCACAAAGTACCTGCCATAAAAGTGCCTGGACCATAACCAAATGGGAAAGGTGCTGCTCTGCTTTAGCAAGTTCTTGATCTCAGTCGCTTTGGTTGGTTCATTAGTTTGGTTTGAGAATCTTGGCTTTAATAATAAAATAATAGGATAAAATATTAATGCCCCTGCTTAATAATTAGTGGAAATATTTCCTGAAAGCCTGTTAAATCAGAGCTGGCAACCAGTTTGGATTTGGGCTCGGGGGTGGGAGGCTGCTGCCTGTGCTGGAGTGGACTGGCACCTGTGAGGAGCCACTGGACACCAGTGACAAAGGAGAGAGGCTTTCAGAACACGTCTGGAGAAGGGTCCCACTTCCTGGATAGGTTAATCTAGAGATGAGCTGCCATGGCCACAGTCACAGACCACAGAACCATGGCCACGTCAAACCCTTGGCCATATGGGGAGCGGGGCCTGATCCTGAGCACGCCTCTGCTCCCACCAGCAGAGCAGCAGCGTCACTATGCTATAAATGACAACCCACGGGGTTGCCAGGAAAATCAAGGGGCAGGGAGGGCAAAGGGTCTGGGAATGAATTGCAAATATGCGAGGCTCCTTCAGAGGGTGCCCCGGTGACAGCTTCACCCCTGTCCTGCAAGGCAGCCCCTGCCACAGGGGTGGGAAAGACCCTGAACTGCTCTTGGGTTCCCGTGGGACATGCCTGGGTGAGCAATGGGCTCTGACATGCTGTGTGGCACGTCATAACCCACGTGGTACCTGGCAAGCACTGCAGTCTCTTCCAGGAGCCCTGAAGGTGGCTTCAGTGCCAAAGGTGTCTGCCCTGGTTAACCAGGTCCTGGACAGGGCACCCCAGGCTGGCTGGGACAGGGGGCAGCTGCCACCAGCTCCCAGTTCCCGGCTCTGGCAGCACGTGTGTGTGCTTGCCTGGGTCTACTTGAGGGAGGAATGGTTGTGGCTACCATTCTGTCAGCAAGCTGAGCCATGCTCTGGGTGAGATTTGGCCATGCCAGCAGCTGGGGAGGTGACCTCATGGCACAGGAGCTGTGGCAGCCCTGTCTGTCACCCCGGGGCTTTGCTTCCCAGGCAGACAGTTTACAGCAAATGGCTCATTTTGATGCTAAAAATAACCTGTCAGGAAACAAATTGGCCCCAGCACTTAAACTGGGGAAAAGTGCATTTATTAGTAAAACTCAAGATGTCCTTTCCTGTCCTGTCTCTGAACCTAAGATGCTGATTGAGCTTCCCAGCCAGGCACCAACTTATTTTGATGCAGTGTTTGATTCCACCAAGATGCATTTTCCCTTCCCTGCTAGTGATGCTCCATAGGCTGGGCCCAGCTGCCCGACTCCACTGGCCAGAAGTGGCTCCAGCTTTGGGGCCACAAGCGATTTCCCAGCTGGGGAAGCTGTAAATTGCCCCGTGAAAATGCTCCCAGACGTGCTGTGCCCGAGGGCACGGCAGGTGCCCAGTGGAGAATGAATATAACAAAATTAAAATACTTGTTTTTTCTTGCAGTGAAAGCACCATGTTGGGGACATATTTCTTCCACCACTTCAAAATTGCAGATTTTACTAAGTCTTGTTTATATGCAGAGATTTTCCAGCTGCTTCTCTCCTGGCTGTTCTCTAGCAGGATTAATTGGGGAGATGAGATATATCCTCTCTAAATTGCAAATGCAAAGATGTTCCTGTGTGCGCCTGGCCCAGCTGTTTGCCCAGTCCTGGCTCTTTCTTTCCAGCCACGCTTGGGGACTGTGCAGCGTCCCTGGGGCAGAGCAAACGGCAGCACAGGAATTGCAGCTGTTCCAGGCATCAGGACGCCAGATCTGCCATGAATCAGTTATAGGGAATCAAATTAACACTCGGATTTTCTGGAGGCAGGCAAACCACCTGAGCTAAATGGGAAAATAAACCAGAGGCTTCTCTGGGTTCTGAAATATTTTTCTAACTTTTAGGTCCCTAGTTTGGGAGACAGTGCCGCCCTGTACTCCCAGGCTGGGTCTACTACTTGATTTCATCCATGAACCACCTTCTGCTCCTCACCAGTGTGCAAAGGAAAATAACCCCTCCCCTTGCCTTCCTTGCTGCTGTGTTTGTTCCCATTAGGGCTGATTTACTGGCAGTAAATCTAGGGATGAGGAGTAGTGAAATGGAGACCTGGCAAGGGGTGGGAAGAGGCGTTGACCCACCCAGAGATTGGCACCTCCACCACCAGCTGTGGCCAAACAATCCAGCCACGATGGATTCATGGTTCATGCACATCCCTATGGACAAATAGGTTAAAACACAGACTTCTCCTTAATGTTTCAGCTCACAGGGCCCTTCTCCTTCACTGGCCACCTTGTGCCATTGGTGTCTCTGTTCTGAAGCTGGCCCTGGGGACAAACCTGCCGGAGCTCTTCCCACCTCCCAGCTCAGCACAGTGGGACAGGAGTTATGGTGATGGGACTGTTTCTGCTTTGCACACAGGGAGATGCTTTCCCCCAGCAGCCTTGGGGAGACTGCAGCATCTCCTACTGGGTATTGTAGAACTGATGGGGTCTTGGACAGCCACAGGCACCAAGATGAGCTGCATCCCAAGGGCTGTCTGCATGTCCAGCTCCTCTGGGCTCTCAGCACAGCACTGTGCTGACATCCCAGCATCACACACTCTTATAGGGGAATTTTTGTCTCCAAATAACACTCCATTCAGTGAGAGTGCCAGCATCACCACCAGCATACCTACCCCAAAGCTCTCCTCCATACCAGCATCTTCCCATTGCCATGACACTTTCTCACCCTCAACGGCCTGGACTGGAGGCACAGTGGTGCTGCACGGTGATGTGGGCTGGTAAGAACTGACTGGGAGCTGTGGTATGTGGTTCTTCCCAACCCCTGCTGAGTGGTCCCTCCACATCAGAGCAAAGGCAGCCAGAATAGAGTTAATATGTCTCCTATCCTTGAATGTCCTCTGCCCAGCATGGAAGCATCCTCTCCAAGGAGGAGCTGTGGTACTACTGAGAAGTCTGGGAGCTTTATGATGCTCCCTAGGGTAAACTTGCCCATCAGCCCAAACAAGCAGAAGAATTTCACACAGTCTGGGCTGTGTCTTGGCATGGAGGGCTCTTCAGGGAGCCAGATCCAACCTGAACATGTCCTGCTCAGGGCAGAGTGGAGGTGTTGTGTGAAATTCAAACAATATCCTCCTCCCAGGCTGCTGAGCGAGCAGCGCAGGTTGCGGTGCACGGAGCAGCTCCCAGGGGTTTCTTTCTGCTCTGCTCTCTGTGCTGACCCCTGCCTTGAGCAGCACTGATGGCAAGGGTCACAGAGGGCTTGCCACGGGGGGACATTTAGAGGGATGGTCTGAAAAAATGGCACATCTCTATCAAGCCTGGGCTCACCCAGTCCTGTGGGACAAAGCCCTGCCAGCAGGTGCAGCTGCAGTCACTCTGTAAGGCACATACAAATGCTGCTTACAGCTGCGAGCTGCGCAGTGCTGCTGCCGCCGAGCTGCAAGTGCATTCCTCAGCTCTTGCTCTCCCCAGGTCCCACGCTACACAGCATCACCTATTTATAACTGCGTGCACTGCAGGAATAATATTAGAGCGATGGCCTCACACAGTCACACTAAATGTTATTCTATTTATGTGATTTGCTCATCTTCACAAGCTGTTGGCCTCCCAGATGCCAAAACACTCTGCCCAGCATAGACAAAGATTCAGCTTTTTCCCTTTTATTAAAATCCTCACTTATGGCACCTCATCCCAGGTAGTATTTACCATTTTCTCCCAGGTCACCTGGAATAATTGCATCTACTATTCCTTCCCCAGTCTGCTCAACATCCTTCATAAATAAGTTAACCTGTAAGGTCTGTCGTCCCTGTAGCCAAAGGTACTTCAGCAACAAAATTGTTTTGCTGCAGAAATAAATGCCTCTTGCTGAATCTGAGGATGCTGTGACCTTTCATTAGTGACCTGAGTGACTCATCCCTTTTGTGTGTGCACTGAAGCCTCCCACCATGCCATAAAAGATGCACCACGAAGTCCCGCTGCTTGGTGCCTGGTGTAGCAAGGAGCTGAGACCTGTGAGAGCCTCCTGCTCACACTGCTTCTCCTCCAGCTTCACACATGTTCTTCACACCTCTGCCTGGGGGCTCTCACATTATGGAGATGCCCTGTTTGCACACTGGGGCCTCTGTGGTGCAGGATCCCAGGGATGGCCAGGTGTTTGACCCTTTGCACCATCTCAGTCCCGCAGCGATGTCCCCAACACCCCCAGACCTTGTCCAAGCAGCAGCTCCTGCTCCCCCAGGTTGTGGAAATCTCTGGGAGGGTGACAAACACACAAGTCCATATTTTCAACCCAAGCTTGTCTGACGAACAGGGCTTCACTGGCCATACCATACCCTCTGAAGTGAGGTGGGCAGCTCAGTCAGAGACAGATTGCAGCCCAAGGCCACATATCACACACCATGAGCTCTGCATTTGCCGGTGGGGGCAAATCTTCCTACTCCTACTTCCTACTCCTTGTGCCTCTGAAGCCAGCAGCTCTTAAACAAGGCCTGGCAACCAGTTTGCTGAACTCAGGGGGTCTCTGAGGCTCCTGCAGCACTCGCTGCTCCCTCCCGCTCCCCACCGCGCTTTGATGGGTGCCTCTGGAAACACAAAGACCCTGGAAATGTGGCAAGTTTAGTCTCTTTTTAGAAATCTGTGCAAAGTGAAACAAAGAATTAAACAGAGTTGATTCCTATCCATTTTAGCTGCTGCTGATAGTGATATTTTCTTCTTGTAGAGTGTTTTGCATGCCAAGAAAAACAGTTTTGCATTTTAGGGAAAGAAACTGGTTGTGCATCTGTGCCTCTGTACATGTGCCCATACATGAGCCGTCTCACCCTGTGAGGATGTGCAGCTTGTGTAAAGGAACCTGACAGTGCTGGAAGGTCTCTGCAGCAGAGGAGAAAGGACCATGCTCAAAGACAGCTCCTGAGCAGGTGGGCACTGCTGCAGGTCTTCTGCTCAGGTCTTCTTCCTGCACTTGTGCCAGCCAGGAATTGAGGGTGATGCCTGGTTGAGGGTGCAACCATGACACAGCAACTCCAGTGGATACAGACCCCCTCCTGCCAGCAGCAAATGCTTGTGTCAGTGACTGGCAGAGCTGCTGGGAGAAGAGCAAGGGGGAGTATGACAGTTCCCCACCTTCCCTGTCCCCTCACCCACTGCTGAAATGTGCACTACACCCTCCCCTCCCCATGCCTTGAGTGGGGACTGGCACAGACCAAGAGCTGCCTGTGCTGGTTGCTCCAGGGACAATCCCACTTCTCTGGCCCCAGGGTATGAAGAGCACTGGGAGGTTTTGAGGGGTCAGCAATGCCCACACATTTTGGGCATGTCCTCAGCAGTAACCGTGGGCCTGCAGCATCCCACAGCAAACAGTTGTGGCTCTTTGCAGGGGAAAGAACCTCCTTGGGTAGCAAGGGCTAGAGAAAGGAGGGTCAGAAGAAAGAGGGCTGCTTCACTGCTCCATCACCAGCTGCAAAAGCTGGCCACACAGCTCATGTGCCAGCAGTTGGCCCTTAATTACACATGGAGCTAATAAAGGGCAGGAACTCAGCCCTTTAGCTTCCCAGGGGAAGCAGCACTGAAAATCAAGAGGACTGCAAAGCAAAAGATACGCACGCATAAAAGAACACCCCAGTATCTCAGTGGCATAAGCCCAACATGCAGATCCTTAATGGCTTTTGCTGATTTGACAGATGCAGGACACAGAAAAATGAGCAGATTTATGGCTTCAACTGTCCCTGGGGCTTAGAGATGCTTCTCAGGATACAGATCTTTAAATCATTATTAACAATGACAGGAAGGGGCACTGGAGAAGACAGAGCCGGGCACAGCCATGCAGAGGGTGAGAGCAGTTTGCTGGCACTTCGTACTCAGTGCTCCCTCCCCGGGGTGCGATGCTGCTTTGTGTCAACCTCTCACACACAAAGTGGGTGCAGTGATGGGGTGCTGCAAATCCTGCAGGTTGTGGGGACCCCTGAACAGTTCTGTGGGGAGCTGTAGCATCTTGGATGGGATCCATGTGTGAACACAGAAGAGCTGGACAGCTTTTGGAAACATGGGAAATTTTTCAGGAAGAGAGAAGAGTTCAGAGCTCTGGAGAAGCCCGGTTCCAGGCAGTGTGTGCAAGCAGCAGAGGCCAGACCTGCTCCTAATATCCCAAAGATTTTCCCTGCTGCAGAGACAGAAGAACATCTCATTTAGGAATTTAAACCTTGCCTTTTGGCTTCCTCTGGATGAGGTGGGAGCTGAAAGCTTCAGGGCTTTGCTGGACCTCTGCCTGGGGCTGAGCAAACTCCGGGGACCTACCTCGGTGCCTGCCTGTCCCAGCACTGCTCTCCACCAGCCGACAGCAGGGCGGGTGCTCCCAGCAGCTCCCTGTCTGCAGAGCCCTGGGAAACTCGTCACCTTTCCCAGCAGCAGATGGGCCCCTGCTCCAGCCCGCAGGCCAGCTGGCTCCTGCCTTCTTACAAACCTTCAGAAGAAGCCAGACGATTCCTGACTGGAAGCGTTAGGTGTTTATTTGCACTTTAGACATATTAACTCCATCTGAAGCCAGCTGCGACTCCCTCTCTGCAGCAGCAAAGGTGGGTCCGTGGAAGGAGCAGTTGATCAGTGGTGATAAATATCAGGCTTTGGCTCAAAGAGCACAGCGTTCATGGGTCAGCACTTTCCCAGAACTGGATGATTTTAACTCGCAGTCCACTTCAGCCGAGCTGCAAGATCTGCTGATGTAAATTGCATTGGTCTTTTCACAAGGACCAAAATGCTCAAGCTGTTCATGGTGGGGAGCACCAAGGGCACAAAACAAAGTGCTGCTCGGCAGCCCCTGTTCTCCATGAAGCAGACATCCCCATGCCCCCTGTTCTGCTGGTGATGACAGATGGACTGCCCTCACCATTGGATCTTACTTTCACAAGCCTTTAAATCACCATTGCTTCTCTTTTTTTTTTTTTTTCATGTCTAGTTTTAACAGACATGTCTAATCCCCTCGCAAGGCTGGATGCAACAGTAAGACACAGTCACCCACCTGAAGGCTTCAAAGCTGTCCCGGGATATGCCCACTGGAAGCAGCGATTCAGGCTCCTGCAGTCATTTGCCTCACAAAAAAACCCCAACCAACAGCCTCCAGAAACTTTAAAATGCCCATCTGTTATTGTCTGCTATGTGCTCTTCCAAAAAAGTGAGTAATGCTAAAATTCTTTTTTCTTCTGTAAAGGAGGTGGGCAGTAGAGGATAACACAGATCCTGAAGCAGCTCAGTCACCCAGGAACAACTAACCCAGGAACTGGCACAGCTTAGTCGTATATTTAAAACCTGATATTTGTATGAATATTTCCATTTCCAAAGCACTTCCTCTCCTGCAAGAATTCACCCTCTCAGATGTCCTGTGATACAGATAGTTAATTACTGGTGCCCCCTCTTCAATGAAGGAGGGAATCCTGTCTCAAACCCATGTCCAGGGGAGGGGAGGGGATGTGGGGACACACACACTCCATCCCTTGCTCATGGAGGAGTATGATGAGCAGCTGGGGAGGCCAGGGGCTGTAAGCCAGCTCAGACCACTGCACAGGGGGCTGGAATGAGAAATCAGAACTGGGGGAAATGCGACATTCATCTCTTTACATCTCCAGGTGTACCGTGCACAAAATGATTGGGTTGAGTTGCTTTGCTCTCAAACCTGGCCCCCATTTGCTCTCTACTGCCAGCAGTCCTGTCCGACCCTTGTGTGAGGTTGGAGCCAGTTATGCTGCTGCTGTCACCATTGCTCTGCAAAACCAACATCAAGGTGGGGAAGCTGGTCCCAAGAAGAGGCTAAGTACAAAATGAAGTGGTGCATCCTTTAGAGGAGGTGTTGGGTATCTCAGAGCTCATCAGAAGCCTCCTTCTCGCAAAGAATTATGCCCATCTTCTTCTCATCTGCTTGGCAAGAGGTTTTCCTCCTGAAGGTGGGCCACAGGGACTGACTGGCTCTTTCGCAGATGGTCCTCATATATGACGTGCAGTCTTCGCTGGTCATCATGTAGAGCAAGGGGTTGAGGGCACTGTTGAGGCTGGCCAGGCCCCGGGTCACCTGATAGGAAATATAGATGTTTTTTAAAGCCTGTGTGCAAGACCCCTGCAGCTGCCAGATGCGAGACAACAGGTTGAGGATTCTGAAGATGTGGTACGGGAGGAAGCAGATGGAGAAGAGGACCATCACAAGAATCACCAGTCTGATGCTTCTTCTCCTGAGGCTGAGATCCACGGTGTCATTCCTGCAGAGCACCACCACCACGTGGCAGTAGCATCCGATGATGATGAGGAACGGGATGACAAACCCAGTCACGGTGATGGCTGCGGTGTACGGCAAGTAAATTCCCAGGCTGTCATGTCCCGTTGTGTCATGGCACCGTGTCCCTGTGTCATCCATCTTGCTGAAGGCAAAGTCAGGAGCTACTTGCACGATGACCCACAGCCAGACCGTCATGCTGAGCCATGCCAAAGAGGTAGCTCCCTGGCACCTGCCCCGTGCCTTCAGCGGATGCACAATGCCCAGGTAGCGGTGGATGCTGATGCAGGTAAGGAAGCCGATGCTGGCATAGAGGTTGAGGTGGAAGAGGCCCCGGGTGAGCCGGCACCAGCCCTGCCCGAAGAGCCAGGTTCTGCCCCGCAGGTAGTAGCTGACGAGGAAGGGCAGCGTGCTGACGTACAGCAGGTCGGCCAGGCTCAGGTTGCCCACCAGCAGGATGAGGGGATGGCGGGTGCTGCGCTGGGTCCCGGTGCAGAGGTGCCACAGCCCCAGCCCATTCCCTGCCAGCCCCAAGGGGATCACTGCCAGGTAGACGGCGGGCAAGAAGTGCTGGGCGAATGCGGCGTCCACGGGACACACGGCCCTGCTGTCGTTGCGGGGCCACGGGGTCAGAGCCTCCATAGCCACCGGGTGTTGTGGCAGCCCTGCCCACGGCGACGTGGCCGCTGCCGGGGTGGTGCTGGTCGCAGCAGCGCTCGGAGGTGCCGGTGCCTGGTGAAGCAGTGCCAGGGGTGGGGTGGCACTGTCTGTGCCCTGCCCAGAGCTGGCAGCACCGCCCCCTCTACTGCAGCTGCCCTCGCCTCCCTGCTCCTGCCAGGTGCCAGCCGGGTGCTTCGGGGCGCAGCAGAGCTCTGCCCCCGGAGTGTGGAGCAGATGTGCTGAGGGCTGCTCAGGGAGAGCTTCAGCGTCCGGCAGCTTCTACTGCTCCCTTGGTGCCTGAAGCCAGCCCACTTGAGATATTTTCAGCTGGGCGCCAGGGACGCGCAGGCCCCCGGCTATTTCGGATGCCGTGCGTGCCTGGAGAGAGCAGGAGGAAAGGAGCGGGGAGGCGGGAGAGGAGCTCTGCCTCGGGGTGGGTGGGAGATATCTGATGGTGGGGGACAAAGCTTTCAGCTGCCTTCTGCTCTGTCTTACTCTGGGTGAAAAGAAACTCCCCAGCCCTCCAGACCCGGGGCTAGGAGCCTGCACTCCATAAGCCACCCTCACTTCCACCCCTGCTGTCCTTTCTCCTGCCCCCACTGATCTGACCGTGCTGACCATCTAGAAACACCAGGGGTAAGGCAGAGACCAGCAGCTCGGTGCTGCAGGCAGTGCCAGGAGGCAGGGGTGTGCCAGGCTGCCTGTCCCTTTGCAGGGAGCAGTGAGCCCCATTCCCCGCTGAACCGCTGCTCCTTCCCAGCAGCACCGACCCGTGCTGGCTGCCTACTCCTGCATCCCTCCCCACAGCAAAGCTCCTCTCCCTGCCCTCCTGCCTTGAGTGGTTTTGACCTGTGTGGGAAGGGAATGTGAGGCTGTGATCTTCCTCCCTTGCCTACCCTGTCACAGGGCATGTCACTCAGAGACATCCAGATACTGCGATGTTGGGACAAGAGCTAAAACCAGCACCCCAAAGAGGACACCAAAGGAAAGCCGGTCCCTGTTTGCATTGCTGAGCAGCTGCTGCTGCATAAATGAGGCCAGAAATAACTTTGTCACAGGAGTAAACAGGCTGGCAATCAGAAGGGCAAAGGTTTAGCCTGGCAAGCCACAAGGAAATGACCTTGGAAAATAACTTCAGGTGAAGGGCCAGGGCCACCTGCTTCCTTGGAACTTAATATAAGGCAGATGATGGGAAGAGCTGATATATCTCATCTGCCAGGGAGAAAGGAGAGGGGTGAGTCCTGCCAAGCCAGCCAGACTGCCCTTTCCTCCTGGGGAGCAGCTGGACATCTCTGCTGGACCATACTCAGGCACAGGGTAGGAAAGACAAAGACATGGGGTGGTAGTAGCTGCTTGTTGCATCAGTGTGGTGACTCCAAAAGGTGCTTGTTGGAGCAGATAGACAAAGTGAAAGGCTGTGTGTTATTTCCTGCCTATGTGGTTAAAATCTGTTCGCTACAGTTGTGCCCCGAGAGGTGAAGTTTAAAGCTGTTTCCATGGAGTGAGGATATGGCTTTGCTGAGGTTTGCAAGGGCTTTGGTGAGTCTGTGCTCCTGGAGTAACGGCAGCAGAGGGATGTCCATGGGGTTTCACCCCTCAGGAAAGCTGTCCTCCATCCTGCCCTTCTCTTACCCCTGTCACCTCCATGCATTTCAACTGCTCCTGCAGTTGTGCTGGTATTTGCAGATGAAATCTGAGGTGCAAAAGTGCAGCGACATGAGAGGAGCAAACTGGGAGCAGTCCCCTTCATCCCAGGGCATCAACCATTGGGGAAACTGAAGCAGAGACCACACAGGCCAGGAGGACAGCTGTAATCATGGGAAGGGTCACAAGCTGCACTCTGCGGTGTAGGCAGAACTATCTCTGTCCCCAGAATGAAGGCTTGGGGCTGGGTGCCTCCTGCAATGGGAAGGGGGAAGGGCACGGGGAGCACTGCTCACTCCTGGCTGCCTTGTTTCCTCCACATCTCCTGCTCCCTGAAGCTGTTGGAGGCCAGAAGCAGTGGCACAGCTCCTCTCCTGTGCCTACCTCACGTGTGTTTAAGGTGTTCATTGGCCCCATGATTTCACTCGCAGGAGAGGTGCTACTGCCCAGCTCTGCCTGAGTGTCCCACACTGGAGTGCTCCCGTCTGCTGCCCAGCTCTGGCACACGGCAGTGATGCTGCTGCCAGCGTGTCCCAGGCAGTGTGAGGGCACGGGGCTGGGAGAACTCCCGTGGGTGGCAAACGCATAACCTGAGTGATGGGATTTTAGGCAACCAAGCAAAGGCTTTTCAATAACAGCAAAAAAAGGGCCTTGATCTACATTTGTATTGAGCACTGCTCTCCTGTGCTCAGAGAGGTATCTGAAAATGTTTAGCTTTATTGAGGGGCTCATCCAGGCCTTTCTTAGCCAACTCTAAGCATTTGAAAATCATCAGTTGTGGGAATGGATTGGAAAAAAAATCCCATGCCCTTTATGTGTGCAGATGAGTCAGTATGCCATGAGGCAGGCTGAGTTTTCTGCTGGGATTGGAGGGTTTTTTATCTGTACAGGTGACCACAATCATCTGTGGATGGCAGAGTATTTCTCTACTGCCCCACAAGAGCAGGCAAAGCCCAGGACCTGCTGCATCAGGGGCTGCAGTAAAGGTGGTCCTCAAGTAACCACATGTTTCCAAGGCAGCAGAGCTTTAGAGGGAACAGCAAATATTGTGAGACTGACAATCAAGTTACAAGACTTGATTTTCCTGTATTCTCATGGAAAAAGAACTCAGATTTATTTAGATTTATTAATTCATTATTTAGATGTTTTATGCTTAATGAATCAGAGAGAAATGACATTTTGCAGATAAAAAAAAAAAAAGAAATTAGCCCAGGTGTGTTGAGTCATTTCTGTTTGATATCAGAATTGCAGGTTGCTTAAAATGCGACCTTTTGATTTTTAGCATCACCCAGGGGTGTCTGGGCAGGATTTGGGAAAGGATGAGAGTCCTGGCAGTACTCCTGGCAGCTCACCCTGCCTCAGTGGCTGTGTCCCAACATGCTCAAACAAGAATTGGCTTGAAAAACATGATTTTCAGTACACAGAACAAATCTTGTCCATGTCAACTGAGGAATGCTCTGATTTTAAAGTCTACATGAGCCTTGTGTCACCGCTATTTTGGCACAGCCATCGCAGAGGTAAAAAAGCCAGCAAAAGCTGCAGACTGGGCCAGGCTCATTCTACAATGTGCTGACTGCCAGAGGTTCACTGTGTTCCCCGTTATTGAACTGAATTAATGATTTGTGCTGGGACAGTGCACCAGCCGATCACAGTAAATAATTTTTGTAAGCAGCATTCTACAGCATGAGCAGTGAGATTTATTTCTGTCTTTCCTCCCCCAGGTGACTGGAAAGCATCCTTGATTCCAGTTTTATTTTCAGCACTTGAAGGACCTTGGTCCTGCAGCCTGTGGGGAAGCTTTGCCCCAGGTAAGAGAGGGGGAGCTCCCTCTGACATCCAGCCTTTTGCTCCTGTATCCCCAAATCTGCCCCACTATCACATTGGCCTGGGTCAGGAGGACAGTCAACTGGTGATGATGGTGGCATGATGCTGGAGAAATCCTGGCCCAGGGTGAGTGGAGGAGGTGTGGGGCTGGTGGGAGGAGGAATGAGGTACCGGGGGAGAACTTGGGCTTTAGATTTTTGGGAGGCTGAGAAGAGGTATGACCCGGGCTGTGCCTGGGGCTGCAGACCCAGCAGTAACACAGCCAGTGCTGTGCTGAGCTCTCCTGCACATCCTGGCAGCAGGTGTGCACGGTACAGCCGGGGCTGGTCCCATCAGCAGAGCAGATGGAGCTCACAGCTGGGTAAAAACAAAGAGGCAGCACTTAATCCAGGACACGGTATACTGTAATAATGCTTTCCATCCTTTTTTTATTTACTTTTTAAAAATTATTTTCTTATTCTAAGCAGCCTGAACTGAGGTGCCTCTGAGCTGCCTTGTCCTGGGTCAGGCCCTTCCTGCAGCAGCCGAGCTGGCTGTGAGCTGCAGAGCTCCCGAGAGCCGCGCTCGCCCCGCACAGGCAAGCCCAGGCAAGCTCCACACCTAGATGAGCATGTCTTTTATTTTCAGTTCCACAAATACACATCTAAATTGTCCAGATCTCCTCTGGACATGTCAACTAATTCACTGCTCCTTTCCCATCGCCCTTCTCGCCCCACCGCGGGACGCGTGTTCCCTCCGCACGCTTGTGCGAGGCCGTTAGAGGGCATTGGGGTTTCATTTCTCAGTCACACGCGAGGATTATCGCCCAGAGAAAGTCAAGGCAGAGCCGCCGAGCAGCTCTCCTGCGCCAACTCTTGCGTAGCTGGAGCAGCTCCAGCCCGTCGGGAAATGGTCTTGACTCATCTTTGCGATTCGTTTTCTCTTTTTCCTGCTTGCCTTTCGCCTTGGCTCGCAGGGTATGTGCTTGGATGGCAGGCGGTATGTCTGGTGCTGCGGAGCGGTGTCTCCTGTGTCTGAGCTCCTTGCTCACCGAAGCCCTGCCAAACCACCAGTGCTTTGGAGAGGAGGAGGCCAGGCGGGGCAGGAAGGCTCATGTTTATTTTGGAGAGATGTGGGGAAGGTGAATTAGAGCTGCCATCAGCAGGATGCCTCTACCCATGCCCAGGAAGACTGCTGCCGGGTTGCAGAGTGGATAATTGTGGGATGGCTGAGCTAGTGCACAGTCAAGCTGCTAAGCCTGGCACGGCAGTGATTTGTGGTGTGCAGGCTGGTGTACCTGCTCTTTCCCTGGGGGGCTGGGGTGGGAGGGTTTACCCAGGGATTTGGGCTTCCAGTTGCTGGAGAGGGTCTCTCTCACAGCCCCCGCAGAGAAGAGCTGCACTCATGATGTGGTGGAGGAGCAGCATCACCTCTCTAAAAGCCCTATCAGTCCAGGAAAGGACCAGTTCCTGGTTTCTTGGGTGGGTTCACACTTAGGATGGGATTTCCCATTTCATTCAACTTAATAAACTCAGGGTTGCTGCCCAGTAACCCTGCCTGGGGCAGTGGGATGCATAGAGGGGGCAGGTGCTGGGTGACACAGGGATCTTGTTCTCCATTTCCACCCTCCTTTGCAGCCAAAGTCCATCAGTTCTTCTGCAGATTCCCAAGGGACACATCCTCCATCTCCACTGAAATAACAGTGCCATGGGCTTGTGTCAGACTCTTTGCTGGGATGAGGCATTGGCTCCGGGATGCGACTGGGGTGGGCACAGCTACAGACGACCTCCTCTTCTCCTCTGGAAAGGCAGAGTGGAGACTAATGGGGAGATGGAATAGGATGGTGGTGTGTCCCCAGTTTTAGGGGGCAGGGGCATGTGGTCATGAAGGTGCCTGGCCCCAGAAAGCTCTGGCTGCACCCAAGCAAGGCAGTTTTGCAGTGTGCTGGCACTGGGGTTGTGCCAGGCTAATTGAAGGGGTGGTAGAGTCACCTCTCAGGAGTACCCAGGGAGTCAGGCAGGACCTGCAAATGCACCTCTGGCCATAGGGGCAGGTTGAGCTCACCTGTGCGGCTCGGGGTTATGGGGGATCCACAGTGATCTTAGATTCAGATATCCAGGAGACCCCCAAATTCAGGTCTGCACCTGCCATCAGCTGTTTTTCAGGGGGTGGTTTATCTGTCCCTGAGACACAGTCAGCTCATGGCTGGGGAAGGGTGATGGGGTGCCCACAGGTAATTGGGTGACCTATGGTTCATGTTGACTGGCATTCCCCTTTCTCAGCCAAACTTGTGGCCCAAAGGCATCAGCTTTACTGAGGCTGCTCACTTACCAGGGATGCTGCTGGCAGAGCCGGGCAGGGTCTGGCCATGCAGAGCCGCCTCTGAGTCTCCAGCCTGCAGTACTGGTTCTGGTTGGAAACGCGAGTGGAAAAGCCGATGCCACAGGAGACTGAGCAGGCGCTCCACTCCGTGCCCCACTCCTGGCAGGGGTATGGCAGCAGCGGGGACACCGCCCCAGGGGCTGGATGGAAACATGAGGGGGAAAAGGGTGGTTGGAGCCAGGTGTGCTCTGTATGGCACAGAAATGTGCAGTGAGGTGTCTCCTGGTGAAATTCACAGTCTGGGGTGAAGTGCTCATGCCCAGAGACCTATGTAGGCATACCCTCACTGGCATGTCCTGCATCTTACCTGCCCCAGTGTCCCGGCGGAGGTGCTGGTCCTGGGCTTCACAGACCCACTCAGGGCAGCACTTTCCTGGGACCTCCACACGCCGTGGGTAAGGGCAGTCTGGGGTGGGCAGCCGGACATCCTCTTGGCAGAGTGGAACACAGGTGAAGCCCCCATCCAGGCAGCGGCAGAGGAGTTTGCAGCTGGGCTGGAAAACCTCCCCATCTCGATAGATCCGGCCATTCACCTCACAGCCCTCCTTGCTGTCTTCAACTGCAAGAGATGGGGAGCCCATTAGAGACAAAGTAACGGAGAGATGTGGATGGCAGAGGGGACTGCTGGGCTGAACAGGGTGGCAACAGAAGTGACCGAGGTATGTGGGGGAGACAGAGGTTTGCAGCAGCATGTGCATCACCCAAACTTCCCTTCTTCCTGCCCCCTCTCCTGATCTCTGGTGTTTTTTTCAAAGCAGCCACTCACCAGATGGTGAGAAACCCACTGCCTTCAGTTCTGACCCTGCCTTTCGAGGTTTTCAGGATAGGAAAATTTTATCTGAAATTTCTCTGCAGGATCCCCTAAGTTCCAGCCCTTGCAGGGTGACTGCAGCATCTCTGGGACCCCCGTGTCCATCCTCACTCAAACCACCCTGAATCTGCAGATGGTAAATGGCACGAGAGCTGGCTGGAGCTGTATCACAGCCCCATTGCCAGGCTGCATGCATCAGCCTCAGTAACGCTGCTTTCGGAGCCTTGACCAATTCCCTGAAAACTCTGTGGGATGTCTGGCACCGTCTGGAGGCCTGGCTAGAGGGGGGCTGTGTGCTGGGTTAGGGGCACCCCTGGCGGGAGGGGGCACCCCTGTGCTCACAGTTGCAGGTGGCTCCTGTCCCCGTGGGCACTGCGCTGTAGTCACAGACAAGGCCCTGGCTCTGGTCGCAGACGTGGAGGAAGTCACAGGGCTCTCCCAGGCGCCGGGCGCAGATCTTGCAGCAGCCACAGCCATCCAGGACCAAGGGGGACCCGCGGGGGCAGCGGGGTGGCACCCAGGGACAATAGCATGGCCTCTGGCACAGCTGGGCACACACCTGCGGAGGCAAAGCCATCGCTGAGTCCTTACAGATTGTTTTTTTGACTAACGTGCTATTTCACTGGGATAGCCAGCTAACCTCCTCTCGGTCATGGGGGTGGATTTTTGGTGGAGAGAGGCTCTGTGAATCCATGGGAACACAGGCTAAGCAGCCTGGAAAACTGCTGTCCCCTTAGGGCACTGCATGATGGAAAACCAAGGAGAATTAGGGGTGCTCTGCAGGCACTCTGCAGGAAGAGAACTTACGCCGCTGCTCTGAATACACAGGAGGAGGGTGGAGTTGCAAGGCAAATATCCCAGGTAGTGGTGGTTATTTAACGGGGCTGTCGTCCCCAGAGGCAGCTGTACAGTGTCCTAAGCAGTTGGGCAGGAGGGAGGGAAGGCAGCCTGCCCAGCTGGAGATGTGGCTTTGCATGGCTGAATGCACACAGTGAGGGCACAGCACCTCACTCCAGTCTTAACAGCTCTCATTCAAGCCAAGACACAGGGCATTGCATGGGCAGTGGGGGAACTGAAGTCAAGTGAACTTGGTCTGGCTCCCTCCTCTGCCGGTCCCCAGCTGCAGCATCCTCTGCCTGGCCTGGCCCACTGGGCGAGGAGCCCTGAGTTAGGCACATTTTTGAGGACAGGGAGCAACCTTTTCCCTCCCAGCTAGACTGAGCAATCGCTTCGGCAGGGCTGCGTGCAGCACTTGTTTCCTTACTCAGTCAATAGTTTGCCAGGGCTGTGCCTGCAGGAGTTCACGCGGGCAGGGAGCTGGTTACAGCCATCACTCATTCTGTTTGGACAATTACCCTGGCACAAAGAGCTTCTGCAGGCAGCACTCGTGCTCCCGTCATGTTGTAATTGACAAGGCTGTTGCGTATATGGCCTGAAGCCAAGTGATTTGGCTCCGTGGTTTGGAAGTGAACTCTGTCTGTGTTGTCCTAACAGCATGTGCAAGTGTGCGCTCCATGCAGCAGCCCCGAGCCGCTCTCTGGCAGCCCCGCTGCTCCACTTGCCACCCGGCCAGCACGAGCAGCATCAGTGCAGCAAATGTGCAACCAAAACATTCAGCCCTGTGCTCGTCCAGACACCGGTGTCTCTGCTGAGGCTGCCAAAGATCGATGGGCTCAGCTGGGCCATGAGGAATTCAGGTACTATTTTTTTTTTTCCCCCTTTTAGTTTGTCCCAGTAGCACCAGGCCTGACATGACCGGTTAGAGAAGGTGCTGATAAAATAGATCTGAAATAGGCTGAATAATTTGGATCTTGCCCTACTTTTATCAATAAGTAGCATTATTAGAGTGGCAGAAACCAGGAGACTCGCAGCAGGAGCAAAGGACTGGCTGTGGTGACCAAGTTTAGATGCATGAGGGCCCTTGGTGATTCTCCAGGCACTCATGAGTGGCTGGAGCAGGAGTTATTTCTCCATCACAGCTCACCCAGGCAGCTCAGGGCATTTTTCATCTTTCAGGAGGTTGCTATTGCAAATCAATGTTTTAGAAAGATTAGCCAAGCCAATGGCATTAATCCATTTTCCCCTGCTCCTTCTAATTAACTTGTCTTTAGATGACAATGTGGCTTCTATCAGAGATCTTAAGTGTCTGGGAAAGGAGTCAAATAGTCACGACGTTGCCATGATGTCCCTGCTCGCAGAAGGTCTGCCTGGAGATTCAAGCAGCAATTGGAAGAACCTGGAACTGAGATACCCCAGACTTTTCAGCTTTCCCATTCTCTGCACAGGCAACTACTTTCACACAGAGTCCAAGAGAAAAAGAAAATTAATCACAACAACCCAAATCCTGTCGGAGACATTGGCTTTGCATGAGCATCCCGGGGAGGGGGCAGAGCTGAGTAATGCTGAGGCTGTTGCTCGCTGCTTGGCTGCCTGCCTCGGGAGCCTGGGCAGGGACCAAGGAGACTGCAGGAGCCGCTACCGCCGAGCTGCCGCTCGCTCGCAGGGACACAACCCACAGCCCCAGGAGGGCTGCAGGGACGGGTGAGCAAACAGAGCACATTGCTGTCCTTCCTGTCTGCCAGGGGCTTGCAGCACGGATGCCTTTGGCCCGCAGATGTTAAGACCTTGATGCTTATTTGCAAATGTCTCTCCCAAGCATAGCTCTGATGCCGCGGACTGCACCAGTCTGCCAGCCAGCGTCAGCCACGGGGCTCCTATCGCCCCGGTCCTCCCTGTGCTGAACTTTGCAAGAACTGGAAACTCCCCCGAGTAAGGCTAAAGCTGCCCTAGGGCCCCATTCCCTTACCTTGGAGAGGATGCAGAGGAGGGGGAGGAAGAGGAGCAGCTTCTCCAGCTGGAGCCTCATGCTGCACTCCACTCTGCCACTTCAGCACATCACCCCCCAGGCAGTTTGGAGGCAGCGACGTGTTCCCAGGTTTTAAAGCCCAGAGCAGGTCCTGCTGATGTTTATACTCTCCCTGCTCTGATGTCACTCTCAGGCTCCAATATAAACATGAGTAGGTTTGGACAAGCCTCAAGATTTTTTTTTTTTAATTTTTTTTTTTTTCCAGCCCACATTCCAGCTGCCATTTCCACTCCCCTCAAGGTGAGAATGTGCTGTCCACCGAGACAGCAAGCAAAGGAAAGGGACATTCCCCTGGGAGAGGGGCTGGGCAGCCAGGCTGGTGGGATGAACCAGCTGCTTGGTGCCTGCCTTGACCAGGAGGGAAGGTCCCACACTGGGTTTTGAAGGGTTTTGTGGGGCTGTCTCTGCTGCCTTCTGCTCTGGAACATTGAGCGGGAGCAGGGGACCCCCCACCTATATTTTAAGCTGAGTATGGTGCATGGTAGGCTATGGGAGAGCAGAGAGCTGTTTGCACTGTGTGGAGCCCTGGAATCAAGGGCAGGATCCTGTCCCTTCATTGCTGGGGACAGTGTGTGACTTGCTTTTGATTGCCAGCAACTGAGGCTGCAGCAGTTTGCCAGGGAAGCTCTCCAGGCAGTTGAGGTGAGCTTCCTTCTCCATGTCTCTGGCACAGCAAGAGCAGGAAAGGGATCTTCTGTGGTGGTGCTGCCACAGCATCCTCGTCCTGCCTGGGGCTGCAGCTGCCAAGGGAGGCTGCTGGGGCGGGAGGCTGGATACACATCACGTAGCATCGCCCTGGGTACATGATGCAGAGAGGGCTGCAGTCTGGCCCTTGCAGAAGCACTGCTGATTCCAAACCTCCCGATTTTCATCTCCTGAAAAGTTGTGACTGGCTTAAGCAATCCTGAGAATTAAAAATGCAATTTTGGGTAAGAGGAACAAGTGCTCAGGATTTGCCTCCTGATGCTTTACCACTTTTCAGCCTGTGCTTTGCAAGTATTCCTCGTGGCCACTGTGTCCAGGTGGTCAAGGCTGGCTCTTTGGAAAGAAAAAATAAAACATCTCAAGACCTTCAAGAAACTGAACCATTTTTCCACATTCCCATTCCCCAGATCTTATCATAGTATGTAAGAAGGGGAATCTGTTAGCCTGGAGCTCAAAGGAAAGGCCTGAGCTTACATAAGGATGTGTGGTGCCCTGCAGCATTCTCCAGATCCTCTCCTGCACCCCCCTTGCCTGCAGGACATGGTTTGAGGGCTGGGAGTGCTGGTCCTGCTCTGGCCCAAGGGACTGACCCTGATTGTTGTGCACAGACTCTTCATGTCTTGCAGGTATGACAGGAACTGCTGCTATATATCATATGATATATGTTGGCAAACCTGTAGGAGGGGCTGGGTACCATGTAAGTACACCACTGAAATTAGGCAACTAGGTACGATGCCCCATCCCCCCCTTCAGACTTTTTTCCCTTCCTTTTGTTTTTGCAAAACAGGTCCTCAGTCACCTGAGCAGCAATCCTGACCTCGGCTCCACCAGTTGCCATAGCTTGAAAGCCAGGGCATGGAGCAGGGAGGGCAGAGCCTGCCAGGGAGGAGCATGCAGTCAGAGCTCTCCTGTTACCACCCCTAATATCTGCTTTGGTTTTGCTTCATTAGCTGCAATCAGTCTGTTAATGAGGCTGTGGCAGCTTGTGGAAATACCAGGCCACCTTCCAAAGGCTGCTGTCGTTTATCCTGGTGCTGGCATCTCTGTTCCTCGTGTTGGAACCCCATCTCCCTGCCTCACCCAAGTCCTGCCTGGAGGTCCCTGGATCTGCACTGGAAACCCTGCCCATCACAGAGCTGGTGTGAGGACCACATGTTGCTCTGTCCTCGCTAGCAGCAGGGTTCAGACCCTGCCAAAGGGTGCTCACAAGACAGAAGGTTCGATACCAAAGGCTGGAGGCACATCTTGTGCCGACGTTTTCTCCTCTGCTCCCTGGAGCCAGTGCCTTCCCACCGGCCGCCCCGCTTCGGATGCTGCAGCTCAGCCAGATGTCCCAGAGGCAGCTGTGGTGTCTCTATCAGCGGCAGCTCGAGAGCAGCCAACGCGCCGATCCAGCCTTGCCGCAGGGACATGGTGAGTTCGGTTAATTATTCCAGGCTTGTGTTTATTAGGGACTCCTGATTAATGGGTATGACTTCATTTCCTAGTTGGAAATCAGGTGACAGTGTTGAGAAGGGAAATAAAACCCTCTTGTTGTCCTCAGTGAGCAGCTCTGGGAGCAGCCAACAGCCCTGTGCATGAGGCCTCAGGGTGCAGTGGGGCATGACCAGGGGGGCTGGGGCTCAGGGCTGCCCAGGAGAGCCCACTGGCAGTTAACCTCACCCCCTGCCTGCCCTCTCCTGGGTACAGGTTCACCTCTTTGGGGTGGGGACTCCTTCTTTACCCTCCCAGTCAGCTTGGGACAAGAGGGGACATGCTTCCCCAACAGAGCTGATGCCACTGAGATTTTGCTGCAGTGGGGTGACATCCGTGTGATGGTGACTTCACCAGGAAGCTGGCAGAGCTCAGGCAGCGATGAAGGGTCAAGAAGATAGACAAGGGCCCCACGCCCGGCCCTTTGCCCATCCCTCTGAGGGCATTGGCCATCCCCAGCAGCACCTCGCTGAATTCTTGGGGTGCCCACAAAGTCCACCGTGACCCTTCCTGAGGAGGCTTTTCTGTGAGTGACGTGGGCTCGAGCTTCCCTTCTCCCTGATCTCTGCGTTCCACATGCCCGTGGTGCAAGATCTGCAGGCAGAGCCTGGCAAAGCGCTACAGCCCTTGTGCAGGTTTTGATTTGCAAAGCCACATGAGAGCGGCACGTTAGCAGTTCATTTCTGAAATACTCAGTTATAACCCTTCCCCTCTGGAGCATGTAGCCCGTATGTGTTCTGTACCATACGTGTGATTTCATAGCTAGTAATTAAGTCCATATGTTATGCTCTGCAGTTTCCATAGTATTATTGTCAGGTTTTTGGGGGGGGTGTTTTTTTGGTTGGGTTTTTTTTTTTTTTTTTGTGGTCAGTTGTGCAAGAAAATAGTTGATACAGGGATAGGAATACATCTCTTTTGAGTTAGCCGCTGGCAAGCTCTGCTGTTTCTATAGAAATGAAGGAACTGACCCAGTGAATTTACATTTTAGACAGCTGGGGTTTTTTCATGTCTGTGCCATTTAACATGCCATCATGAACAGCACGGCACAGTCTCATGTGTGCACCCTGTGCAGCTGAAATTGCCTCCATCTGTGATGGATATAGACCATATTCTCCCTCCACTTCTTTCATTTGCCCGAGACTCTCCTCTTCTTTACTCCATGTGTTGGAAACCCTCCCTAGTGCTGGATGAAGTCACACCAGGGTCTGGATGTTCGTATCTGCCAGGGGGCACCCAGGCCATCCTGGGTCCTTGCTGGCTCTATTCGTCTTCATATCACCAGTGAAATCACAGATTTAGAGTGAACACAGCTCCATACCTTGGTGGGGAGGATGTTCCCTTTGCTTCTGGGCACTCCTCCCTCAAATCCCCACTACAGAGGAGCAGGGCTGTCCATGGAAGGTGGACATCACCGGTGGGAGAGGTGGACAGACATCCAGCTTGGAAAAGCCAAGAGCCCTGAGCTGAAAAGGAGACGTCTCAGGTCTCCCTCAGCTGTTGGACACTTTGGGGTGGCTGCTGGCTGTTTTTCATGAGACTTCTGGAAACATCCCAGCTTTGGGAAGCTTTGAAATACCTTCATTTTTGGCAGGATGGGAAAGTTGTTTCCTACCCAGAATGAATCCAGCTCTAGTTTAAAACAGCAAGAGCCGAGAGAGGTGGTGGTGGCCATTTCCATCCCTGTCTGGCTATTTTAATAAAAATACCTTCTGGTTCTCACACCTTAACTGGAGAGTGAAGCCAGTCTGGGAGGACTGGCCACCCTAAGGGACGGGCCAGGGAATCTTTTACCTTAAGGTCACTGCTTCCACCCCAGACCCGGGCTAGGAGAGACTTAAAGTATTTACCATCTGGTGCCTGTCCAAGTGACT
The DNA here is from genome assembly GCA_024611175.1 of Megaceryle torquata. Taxonomy (NCBI): domain Eukaryota; kingdom Metazoa; phylum Chordata; class Aves; order Coraciiformes; family Cerylidae; genus Megaceryle; species Megaceryle torquata. The sequence goes on from JANIJG010012201.1 coordinate 27,416, forward strand.
TGCAAGAAAAGAATTCAGGGCTGCCTTCCAGTTTTTGATGGTCAGGCAACTACATCAGAAAACCTCGTCTTCTTCTGGGACCAGCTGACCCCTCCAAGTTCCTATCTCCTGTGGTGAGGCCAGCAAGGGAGTGAGTAGCAGCCAGGCATTGCCCTCTCCAAGGCCAAAGGGTCTTTTGGAAGGGGAACTTGATCTTTCACCATTTCCTAGGCATTTTAAAGTACATTTCATTAGAACAAAGCACTGATAAATGGGACTTGGTGCTGGTTCTGGTCTTAAAGTCTGTCATTGCCAGGAGGAATGAGCTGAGTGATGACCTGGGGAGCAAATGGGCTATTACAACCAAGAAAGGACTTAGCCAAAACTGTAGCAAGATCTCATCATTCAGGCTGAGGGGCTCCTCATTATTACAGCCCAGCCTTGTATCAGCTGCTGTGAAAGGACAACTCTTTTTTAATAGACACATCAAACCCTGGGCAGTAATTTTGTGTGATTTTTTTTTTTTAATTTTTTTGCTGCAGTCCAGACATGAGCAATTCATAACTCTCCCCCTAAGTTAAACATTCAGATAACCCAAAGAATAAGACTTTTGTAAAACAAAGCTTGGAAACTTCAGCCAGATGAGTCTTTCCATTAATATTTGGGAAACAGTGTCAGAAATCATCATGTATCAAACACTATGATCCTCTGAGAGTTTATTTTTGGTATCAAACATCATCAAATAGACACTTCTTCTAAAAAATCTTTCTAGAAGTTTTGTCTTTCAGACAAGATATAAACCCCAGATCCTGACCTTGTGTGGTTACCAAAAGGCCCGTGGTATTTTCCATGGAGCTGCATGGCTAACTCATGTTTCCCGATCAAATTGCTCATTCTTTTTGACTATCTCTGTTTTTCTTGTGGTTTCAGGCTAAAATAGACAGTGATTTTCCTTCAGTTCTTGTCTTGCTCAAGTGTGCTATGTGTTCTCTAGCAGCTGCCTTGTCCCTTGTAGCATCAAATAGGCTGCAAATTGAGGCATGCACTAAGGTACAGCCAGGGATGCCTTTAGGTCTCACCAAACTCACCTTGTAATTGCAGCCAGTTCCTCCTCAGAGCGGGAGAGGTTGGGTGATGTCTGTGTTTCCTTCCAGCCCTCTTTCCTGTCACTCTGTGAAGACTTCTGAGGATGCAAGTGATGCACCCAAGCAGCACCTAGAGTAGTGCCTGGGAAGTGAGTGGTGCTGGAAGAGGTTTGGGTGACACAGGTTGTGTCTGCTCCCAAATACCACAGCCCTTCACAGCCCTGGGGCTGGCCTTGGCTTTACCGTCAGCAGGAGCACTGCAAGCTGGAGCAGCTCAGGTGCTGATAGATCCAGGATGCTGGGACTGTGTGCAGGGAAGGGAGGGTGTTGGTGTTTGTGCATGATGGTGCTAGAGAAAGGACAATGACCTGGGGCAAAGATAACCCTCCTCAGCTGGCATATCTCCAGTGGATGCTCTTGCACAGCTTCCTTGAAAACTCCTGGTTGTTGCTGGGAACTCCTCAAAGATTTAGTGCAGCAGGCTCTTCTTAGCACCCTTGTTGACTGGAAGGAGTGTGGCTCGTGCAGGGAAAGGGCTTTCATCTTAGACACTGGGCACATTAGCAGGGCTCAGAGTGGTTAGCTTCTCTGGGGAGACTGAAGAGCTGCTAGTTCACCTGTCTTGCACCAGTGCTTCATTCACACCCAGCACTTAAAAAATCCAAACAACAGGTCACCAGTTGGCAAGGGGGCCTGCTGTTACTCCCTAGGGCTCATGCCAAAGGCTTTGCAGGTGAGTTCTACTTCCTACCTCCACCCCAGGGATTAAAGCAAGAGCTGGGCTTGCTCTGAGCAAGACTAGAAAGGCTGAGGCCAGCGATAGCTCTGTGGACAGAGGGGTCCCAGGCACCCAGCCCTCCCCTATGCCTCCTCCTGATGCCAGAGACATGTCCCATGCACTTCACATAAACCACCTCCTCTAGTCCACATCCCCAGCCAAGTCAATAAAGACACGACTGAAGCCTTTAGTGTGTGTGTGGGATCCAGTTGAGAAAAACAAATCTCTCGGTCTCTCTACAGTTATGAAAGCAACGATGTCGCCTGGAAAGTATGTACCAGTGAGAAAGGAGAGCTGCCTGTGCCGAGGGGCGAGCGGAGGAGGTGGGCACCAGCTCAAATATGACTCAAAATCAGGGGAAATTATTTCTGATGAATGTAATTACTTCGGCTCCAGCCCTGATCAATATGAGGAGCTAAAGAGCTCATAAACCGTCCGAGAATGCGAACTATGCAGAATGATTTGTAAAAGGTGTTTGGCTGGGCGCGCTCTCGCCCAGCTGTCAGGCTGCCCACGAGGCAGGGTGACCTACTGCCATGGGAGGTGGGAAAGCAGAGTCTTGCTAATTGCAAACCGGTGGCCCCTAAATGAAAATCCCCCACGAAGGAAGGAGGAGGTGGCTGCCTCATGCTGGTCCTGAGTCTAATTGAAAGCAACCGGGCTGCCTGGCTGGGTTGCTTCTGACCTCAAAGCAAGAGCCAAGGATGGCCCTTTAGAGCCAGGCTGGCTTATGCTGGCCCCCACAGTGTGGGGAGGTCTCCGTGGGCTAGTACCCAGTGTAGCCTGGGTAGGGGCTCTGCATGGGCACTGAGGGGGGTGGCCTGGAGACCTCCAGGACCACAGACACAGGGCTAGAGGGGATGGTGTCCTCAGACCTCATGCTGACTGACCCCAAGCTGTGTCAAGTGGGATGTCGACGAGCACGGGAGAGATGCTTTCTCCTTGAGGGCACAGCTGTGTCCTGGGGAAACCGCAGCCCCAGAAGCAGATCAGGAGGAGGAAGTGCAGCCTGAGAGATCCCCTGCAGCAAGTCCCCACAAAGCTGGTGCCTTTGGCCTTCTGGAGGTGGCATGAGTTTCCTCCTGAAAAAAAAAACCAAGCAGTGGCTGAGGGACAGTGTGCTGGGGCATGGGGTTCTACCACGAACTGGTGGTTTCCCTGACATGGTGAGGAAATGGAAGGAGAAGGGCTGTGACAGTCTCATTTTTGTCCTGGTATTCCCCAGGGGGACTAGAAAAACCCCACTGTGAATGTCTCCCACCACCCTGGCTTTTTTTCAGGAGAGCATCCCCAGAAACCACAATGGTAGAAGGACAGAAACAGGTAAAGAAGATCAACAGAAACCCTGGGCTGGGAGCTGCAGGTGCCCTGGCACCACAGTACCGGAGGAGATGGACTGGGGAGTGCTTCACCTTCCTGCTTGAGCTGCTCTGTGGGCTCTGAGCTGCTGCTGCCCATCAAACAGGGTGATGTCTCCATCTTCTGTACTGATGGCTCCATCTTCACCTGGCATAGTGAGGATGTAAGTTACAGCCACCACCTGATGCTGCTGCACTGCAACCACCCCACCTCGCTCCCACCAGACACTTGATGAGCACTTGCAGGAAAACTCCCCAGTTCTTATTTAATGGGACTCTGTTGGCTTTCAGCTATGAAAGCCTTGCCTGTGCAGGGTCCCTGCACCTGCAGCCCTCCCAGCCAAGGGCAGGGAGACTGTTCTGGAAGGTTGGTTTTTTTTTTCCTTTTCTGACTAAAGTTTTGATGATAGTCTTAAAAAAGGGAAGGAAAAAAGAAAGAAAAGAACGAGCCAGCCTCTGACTCGTGACTCACTGGGATGTGTCAGGCTCTGGATTAGCATCTGATTGTTCTGTGCTAGTCCCCTTCACCACGGATTGCCTTTCCCACTTGCATAACTGGTCCAGTTCTGTTTTTGGCACAGAGATCAGCACTCCCTGGATCCAACCACACCACCAGGAATGGCTTCTCCAAGGAGACTGCTGATGAGTTCCCTTTGAAAGCTCAGATAGTCCAGGGTGAGAGGAGTCTGCTGAGCATCACAGAGCATGGCTACCCCATGAAGCTGGCTCCAGACCCCCAGGACCATCTGCAGAGACATCTCAGTGAGGTGGGCAGGGCAGTGTTGTGAAAACCATGTGTTCCTTGAACACAGCCCAGATCCCTGCAGCCTCAGGCAAAAAATAGCAGCAGCTCCTGCCGAGGGTCACCAGAGCAAGGCTCCCGCCCTTGGCCATCACATCCACCCTGGGACAAAGCCCAGGAGCTTGTGGTGGAGCTGCAGCGGGACTGCCTTCTGCCCTCAGCCATGCTGCGAACTGGAATGGGCTGGGCTGTACTGGGAATTGCGGGGCATCATTCATGTAGTTCTCAAATCAAGACCCTTTGGGGTTGGGTCCCTTCCCAAACCGGAGAAGGAAGCTGGGCTGGGAACAGCTCCTGGGACAAGCCAAGCCACATCTAGGGCTTTGGGGAGGGAAATACAGAAAGGGAATGTTTGACTGAGGGACTGTCTGCACCTGTTTGCTCAGATCTGGTGGTGGCAGCCTGGTTGTGGCTTGGCTTATACCAGGAGCTGTTCCCAGCCAGGCTTCCCTCTCTGGTTTGGGAAGGAACCCAGATCAGATGCCAGATCCCTGAGGAGCATCTCATGAGGCAACTCTTCTCATGGACCAAACTCCAGGAAGGGAAACACATCAAGAAGCTCTGGCACTGTGGCCAGGATGGACATCTGCTCTGTCTGAGCCCAGTGAGGGACAACACCTCTTACAGGTACTGCCAAGAGGACTATTTAGAGGTGCATGGGGCAGCCAGGCTGCTCTTCAGCTCTTGCTAACAGCTCAGGCTGGAGTGGATGTTTTGAGGTGGTTTTGGATGTCTATTTCTCATTCCTGATATTATCTCCAACTCCTTCCTAGGGCAGGGAGCTCCCCAAGCCCCGTGGAGAAATCCTGGTCCCCTTGTGCTGTGATTTTGCTGGAAACCACATCCAGCACAGCATGGCTGGGGTCAGGAGAGCCATTTCTCCAGCACTTGGCTGCACTGTCCACTGACAAAAACTGACAGCATTCAAACACCGGTTTTCTTTACATTCCCTGGTCCTGCTGAGATGTGGTCTGCTGCCTGTGCAGGCAAAGTGACTCTGCTCATCTGCCATCCAGAAAACATGCTCTGGATCACCTCTGTGAGAATTAAACACAAACACTTTGAAAACCACAGTCCTTGAGTGAGAGGCAATGAGCCGAGGGCTGTCAAAGCAAAGGGGAAGATCCTCCGAGCTGCGTGGGTGAAGCTGAGCCAGCCTGGTACGCGCGAGCGGAGAAGTGACACATGCAGAGGCTCTGGTTTCAAGGCACATCAGCCACTCTCTATTTGCAACTCTGGCTTTGAGATCTTGCTTTGCTGCTGTCACTGCTCACCAGTCCTATGTGTGATCCCCATCACTGAGGTGGTGCTGGGTCCTGTGAGAGGAGACTGGTGGTGCAACCTCTGCTGCAGACCAGCTGCCTGGTCCAGTAGCTTGGCCCAGGGGTGCTCTGCTCAGCCCAAGGTCCCCACAGCAGGGCAGAGTTGTGCCTCCAGCCTCAGCTGCCACAGACTCTGTCCCTAAACCTGTGCCATGACAGTGCCACCATGCCTTCCCCTGCACTACACTAACCCCTATTTCACCTTTCATGTCACCAAAGTTGCTACAACTCCTGGAGAGGCAGCTTAAAGGTTCTGCAGTGACATACAGCTTCTGCTTCAACCTGGCCATGTCCTCTGCAGCCTGGTTGTCCTCCTTGTCCCCATACAGGAACAAAGGCACCCACTTTGAGCTGGCTTTCCTCTCCCAGGATCTTCCCCTCCCTGGCCTGGGCTGCAGGGTGAGAACTGAGCCTCACTCCTCCTGCCTCTGAGCCCTGGCCCCTGGAAACATCTGCAAGGAAATAGCTGAAGGTATTGAAAGAGGAGGCAGGAAACGCTCTGATTTTTTATTTTTTACTAAATATAATGACACTAATGTTGTTTGCAGTGTTAAAAATAGAAATTAAGGGAACCTGCCTTTTTCCTGTTTGCTTTCAGCTCTCGCTTTCCTGCCTGTCTCTGCATTCTGGGGATCTGTGTGAAAATAAACCAAACAAAAAATATCTCAGCAGTGTGCAAAGCAAAGCCAGATAGGTTTGACCTCAGCTCCAGCTTCCCCAGGCAGGACCATGCTCCCCTGTGCAGCACAGGGATCTTGGGGCTGTGAGCTCCCCTCCTCAGGCAGCTTTCCTCCTGGGCTCCATGCTACAGTGGGACCCCGTGCTGACTCTGCTGCTGTGGACCTGGCCATGCTCTCTGGGTGCCCCTGGCCACCCTTCTGCACCCTGCGTCCTGCCTCTGGCCATTCTCATGACTGTGTCTCAGTATAGTGAGTCAGCTCTAAGCAATGCTGCTGCTAGTTGCAGAACTCTTCCTCCTGTGGCTGGCAGAGCTGTGCTTGCTCCCAGGGCTGGATCTGCCAATGTGCTACCACAGGAGGCTGGAGAAAACCCCCCGGTGACCATCTGTCCTGCTGGAGATGTTTCTCCAGTTGCCTGTGGCTGAGCAGGAGCTCATCTCTCTATTGTGCCTTGCATTTGCCTGTTTTCAGGTACCCCTTCCAACCTCCATTGGTGCATTGGGAGGATTTTGCTGCTAGTCTCTCAGCAGCTCATTAGAGAGCAATGGCCACACTCAGCACCTGCATCACTGAATTCAGAGGCTGATGGATTCAAACCATGGCATCACCAAGCCAAACCAGGGTACCCAGAGCTTGGGGGATCAGGATGGGGGAGCCAGCTCCCTGTCCCGTCTTGGAGAAAAGAAAAGCTAGAGAGTAGCAAAGCAGCTGGGGAGGCAGTGTCTGAACAGCAACGTGCCTTTCATTGAGGAGATGATACCACACCCGGGCCAGCATGGCTGCCTGCCTGCTGCAGGTGTTCCGATGAAAAGCGAGACGCTCATTTTTCAGCAGAGCAGACTGGGGTCTGCATGTCTTGGATGGAGGCTGCTGCCTGATTTATTGCAGACTCAGCTCTAGGTGCCTCGAGAGAGTAAATCCTGGCAGAGGATGAGAGACAGGCATGTGTACGGATGGATTGCAGCTCACAAAATGCTTCATTGTAGTAAGACTGCCTGGAACTCACCAAAGCTGGGCTCAGGGAGGATGAATGAGTCCTCTGGCTTGGTTTGCATTCCTCTGCCCTCCCTGTTCCTTTCTCAAGCTGGTGAAGAGGGTGGGCAGGCAGAGCTGAGCTCTTGGTCTTTTTCTTGGAAAGCCATGAGGCAGATGCACTAGCCGGGAGTGTCGCTGGCACTGGCCTGGCAGAGCATGTTGTGCACTGGCACTGCCAGGGGACCCATTCCACTATGCCACAGGTGCCACCCTCCAGGCATCATCCCTCAAAAGGCTGGTTTTTTGCAAGGGGTAGTTTTCCATAGGGTGACAATTTACTGGGTTGATCTATGGTTGTTCTTTCAGAAGTCTTTTCTTCACTGGAAATTAGGTGTTTAAAATGCCACTGAACTATCCTGAGTCACCGTCTGGTCCACTTTTGTATCACAGAGACAGTTCTCCTGCATGTCACTGGTAAGTACACACTTGAACCTGGCACGATGTAATTTTAAAAACACCCCCAGCTGCTTTCCCAGTCAGCAAATGTTCAGGTCTTTCAGCAGCAGTGTGTCAGCAGTACCCACTAAGGCCATTGATTTGCAGAGTATGACAATGTCCTGGGCTGTTGACTCATGCCTGCCTGCTAACAGGACACCCCTGCTGATGGGGTTTCATCAGGGGCTCTCTGACTGTGCTTTTGGAGCTCATTTGGGCACCAAACCTGTGGTGGGAATGGTGTCCTGACCCACCTGATCTGCAGCCTCTCATGGTGTTAGCTGGGGCTGAACTGGAACCATTGACAGAGGATGGACATACAGCCATGGGAACTGACAGCCCATCCCTGGGAGCTACTCCCTTGCTTACTGCAATGTGTCTGCACAGACCCTCTGTAAGGCACAATGGCATAGCTGCCCCTGGTGTACAGATGGAAGCTGAACCACAGGGACTTCCCAGGCTTTCCACTCTGCCTGGTCCTGCTGCTGACCTGCAAGGTATCCCACCCACAACCGATGTCTTCAGTGGGAACGGGAAACTGGACACAGTTTTGGCCTCCGGGCTGGCACTGGAGGAGAAAACAGCCCTTTGAAAGGACTTCAGCCATAACCTGTGTATTCAGCTGCTCATCCTCTTTTCCCCAGCCAGGCCCAGCAGACGAACCGAAGGTCCCCCGGGGCGGTGGCCACGGATCTCGCTCACGGACCGCCGGGGTGGCTGATGTTCCCGCAGCGCACGTGCTCTCCCGCTGACTCGGCGCCCATGGTCCCGGCTCCGGGGAGGCTGGAGCCGCTGTCTGGGGCGGGGCAGGGCGAGCAGTGGCGATGCCGCAGCCCCGCAGCCCCCTCTACCCCGCAGCCCCCGCCCCGCGGCAGCGCACGGGCTCTGCCTCCCTCTCGCGGCCGCTCTGCTGGAGCTCCCCCGGGCCCCGGCGAGGATCCGCACCCCTGGCCCCCCATCTCCCTCCCGCGGCACTCCCGCCCCTCGCCGTGCCTCCCCGCGCCTCTTCGGTGGGTGCCCACTCGGGTTGTGCCCGCGGGTGCTGGAGGCGTGAGCAAAGCCGGCCGGCTCCAAGACAGAGCCTCTTTACTCAGCACCGTTCCTGGATATTTACCTTTTGCTTTTAAGCGAAGCTTTTCTACCGCCACTGGGGAAAAAACTTTTTATAGCCTGACTTGCATCATGCCTGGGGAATGATTGGTAGTGAAGCCAACTTCACGAGAGACAGCTGGCTAAAAATTGAAGCTGTTTTCTTCCCAATAATCTGTTTTCAATTTCTTCTGCAGCTGTTGGAGCCAAGAATTGAACAAAACAAGAGCTCCAGGAGAGCCTATAGAATAATAATTGGGTGAGGGCCCTCGATTAGATAAAGTGTCTCCAAAAATTTCCAGCTCGACACAGTGAGTATCAGTTTCTCTTCAAACATTTTTTGCTGGAACAGGAGGCTGTGCCCAGTGTGCCCTGGAGCTTGTAGCTGCCTATCCCCTTCTGCTTCTTCTCCCCTTCACCTGCCTTTCCTTCCCTTCCTGCTATTTCTCTTTTTATTAGAACCCAGGGCAATAGCCCCTTATGTTATTTCTGCTAGTGGTCTGCAAGTCTGGTTTGAGGTGTGAGCATCTTCTGGGACCAGGACCCCATGTCTGAGTGCTGTGATCCTAATTTTGGCTGCCAGACCCTAGCTGGCACTGCAAGGTAGGTGATCAGGGCATCCTGGGATGTCAACCTTGATCTGGGACCAGGGAGGACAATTTATCTTACTGCTCTGCTCTCCAGATCGTAAACCTGGGCATGAAAATAGCTCCTGTATCACTCCAGACCACCTACGGGCAGGGATGGACCAAACCCTGCTGTCTGACAGGTTTAGCAGCTCCACGGGGTCTCACTCTGCTCTGGGTCAGGGTCCCAGCTTTGTGTTGCAGGATGTGACACTGTCAAACATCAGACCCTGAGAATACCAAGGGGCCCTAATGGCCCTGACCAACCTCACCTGGCCCCACAGGAGCTCTATTTAAGCTCAGCCCAGGGGTTTAGACTCTTCTGAGCTGGGCTTGGCTCCAGTACAGCTGTAGCAGTGCCTGGCTATGGATTCTTCAGTCTGGATTTCAACCTGCTGACTGTTTTCCTGGCTTGGTGTCAGCCCATACTGCATCCCTGTGGCTCTGCCTGGTGCTCCTAGACCTGATCCTAGCCCTGATCGCAGATGGACTTCCTGGCTTGACTTGGGACCTGCCTCATCACTGTGATACTGCTGTATGATCTGTATTCTTGGTTGGACCTGGCTGCTACTTCTGGGTCTGTGCCGCATCCCTTGTTGGCCCAAAACCTGGGTTTGGGCACAGATCTGGCACAGTCTGGCCTGGACTGGGATAGAGATGAAAGTATAGGATAATGATGGACTCTTTAAGCCTAGTACACCAGTGCTGCTGAGAAGACTGGGAACCCACTTCAGCTCTGACACCGCTGTGCTACAGCCTGAGCAGAGTGGCTTAGTCAGTGCTTGTACAATGTGACCTGACCCGTGAAGTGGCTCCTGCATCCGTGTAGCAGCTGACCAGCCTTGGTCCCATCCCTCTTGCCCCGTCCAACCCAAAATAACTGTGCAGTGGAAGGACTGAGAGCTCAGATAAAACCCCTGAAGAAGCATGAAACTGATCTGCTGGACACCTGGGGGGAAAAAAACAAAAAACAAACCACAAACCGACAAGGCTGCAGAAGGTGGTACCCTGCAGAGAGATGAGATGTGGCATCGGGTTCAGCAGAAGCTGGTAGCCCCCAAATCCCCCTGGGTTCTGTCTGCCCTGGACAGGGGAGCTGTGCCGTGGGCTGGGGAAGCTGGTGTTGTCCTGCTATGACAGCACATCCTGCTCCTGAGCTGGGGCTGCGATACCAGAAAGAGTCAGAGGAGGGCAATGTTAGGCTGCTGTTTCCTGCTGCTCGGTCCCAACCAAAGTATCTCTTAAGAAAGTCGGGTTTGGTAAAAGCATTCTCCCTTTTCTTTCCCTTTTTGCCGTTGCAGTGAAGATGGGGTGCAAGGTGTTGCTCTGTGGCATTACAGCTCTTCTGAGAAATGCTGTTCTCGGTTTCTCCCTCTCCTTTAGCAGCCCGGGCAGCATTGTCCATCCAAGCGCTTGTAATCTAATTACCTGCTTATGCTGGGGGATGGAGGGCAGCTCAGCCAACCCCCCCAGCAAAACATGCAGCTAAAACCCAAGAGGGCAGAGTCTTCTCTGGGGCTGGAGAAGCTTGTTCCTGCTGGTCCCAGCTGCCAGGTGTGCATGTAACCCCCCGAGCAGAGGATTCGTTGGGGGCCCTTGTTACTCTGCCCCAATGCTGTGCCTCTGCAACTTTTAGACTGCTTGGCGATGGAACAGGGTGTGCAATCTGATCCAGCTTTTTCATGGCTGGAGTGGCCTGCGAGGATGGAAATATGCTCCTGACACAGCCCTGGATAACCAGAGGAAGAGCTGGGGAAGCACTGTGGGTTTGAGGCTGTGGAGCTCTGCATACCCATAAAACTTCACGAGCTGTGTCTCCCTGGGCTGTGCCTTGCTGAGATAAAACCAGAGATGTCAGCCCATGTGTCTCCTGCTCCTCATTCAAAAGGTGATTTGAATAGAGACCTGTGTTAACTGGCCACGGATGGAATTCTGCTTAGCCTCGGGAGCTGTGGCTGCATTGCCCTGCTCAGTGACCTGCTGCAGGGCAGCCTGACCTGTGTGGAATTTCCTCACGAGAAGTGTTGCAGGAAGGGGTGTGGGCAAGGAGTCGTTCCTGATGGGGCTTGGCATGCTTCCCTCCACTCCTCCTCAGCAGGTCCTAGTGTGATGAGCAGCATCACTGGCTCAGGGTGCTCTGAGCCTGGCCAGGAAGGACTAGTCCAGCTCTGCAGGAGAGGTCAGGTAGGTCTGAACGGGGCATCATGTTCCAGCCCCAGCCTGTGCTGCTGCTCCTGCATTGGTTTTGATCTGCAGGTGAGCTATGCCTTTTGAGATGGTGCTAAAACCCCTTAGAAGAAGCACATTGAGCCAGGCTGGGCTGAATCTGGGTGCAAATCTTGGTCTCTGTTAGTGCAAGGTGACTACAAGGGGGCAGTGACCTCAGCAAAGCAAGAAGGGCCTAATCCCCTCTGTCATCACACGATGGCTCCTCCTGCAAACTCGTGAGAATGGCTCTGCCCTGCCTGACCCCTTGGCTCCTCTAAGTGCTCCTGAGAGGCTTTGCTCAGGGCAGAAGAGCTGCTGGGCTGAGTCTTAGCCCAGTTACACCCAGTGCCTTGAATAGGGGATATGTTTATTTATGGAGCAAGCATAAGAGAGGAATGTGTCCCCACCTCCCTACTGCTGAGTATTGGACTGAGCTGTACTGGGACCTGCCCCAGTGTAGTGTGAGGACCCACTGGGACCTGCTGGAATATGCCTAGCTCATCCTGCTCTTGTCTCTGGGCGAGAATCTTTGTGAAAATTTGGGCCAGGGTGGGGAGGGACTGGTATGTGCCTGGTATGTTCTCTCTGGGTGCAGGCCCTGGGAGGGTCTCCTGTCCCACATGGTGAAGGTCTCTGGGCACTGACCCAGGCAGCAGGGCAAGATTGGGGACATATCACCCCAGTCAGCTACTGGTGGGAAGGTGGTTTCAGTCTTGCAAGTAGCATCAAGTTCAGTAATTCCCTGGTAGCAAAACCTTTCTCCAGTGCCTGAGGCATAATCCATTGTGGTGAAGGTGGTGGGCTTGTTCCAGCACAACTGTCCAGGGAAACCTCGTACCTACCCACAGCCTTATCTCCTGGCCTCCTCATGATTATCATGGCTAATAATGATGTTGGTCTTAACCTGGGAAGAGGTCACATCCTAGTGAGGTTTCTGTTTTAGCTGCTGTGGCTTGTTCAGACTTCTCTCAGCTCCTCTTGCCAGCACTGGCACAAGAGGGACAGGAACACATCTTTTTGCAGGATGGAGTCAGCTCCTTCTCTTTACCCACAGGAGAAATCAAAGGGCAGCAAGAGCCCAAGGGCCCAGGAGGAGATGAGCTCTCTGCATCTCACCTCCATGGCATGGCAAGGTGAACCCTGCTTCTGTTTGTGGTGATGTTGTCATTGGTCTTGAAGTCACATACTTGATTTTAATCCTGTGAAACGGGTTGACAAAGCAGGTAGGACAGAGGTGGTGCTCCTGCCAAGGCAAAGCTGCCCCACCCTGCAGGGCCTGTGTGCTCCTCTTGCTTGTGGGCACCTGGTCTTTCTGCACCCTGTGATCTGAAGATATTGGTGACAGTGGGGTTGCTGATTCACCCAGAGCTGCCAGGGCAGTCCTTGGAGGCATTTCCAGGTCTGAAACACTTCCAGACTCAGACCAGTGCTCTGTTCCACAGTCCATATCACTGACACTTGTTTCTCTGCCTGTTCTCTGCTGTATCACCTTTAAAGCTGTGCTGTACCTGTGCCCTGTGGGCCCTGGAGCAGCCCAGTTTCCCCATAGCTCAATTCAGGTGGCCTTTCTGGTTAGGAGGTGTTCAGAGTAGGTTGATGTATGCTGACGTGGCCTGACGCTCGGTGCTAATTTGCCCGCTGTGTTACAGTCTAATGCGGTTAGGGGATCAGCACGGCCAGCTTGCAGAAGCCCACGTGGCTCTGCTGGTGGCTACAGTCTGGGATGTCCCTGGGTGTCTGTGCTGGGCATGTTGTGGTCGGCTGGGTGTGCATTTCTGGGGACTCAAAAATGCCCTGAAATGGGGAAGTGCTGCCATTTCCAGGATAGCCTCCTCTGTACCCTAGGATATGTGTTGGGACAGTTCCCCTGGGGATGTTAAGAGGTCTCCCTGTTTTCAGACTAGCACTAGGATATGTGTTGGGACAGTTCCCCTGGGGATGTTAAGAGGTCTCCCTGTTTTCAGACTAGCACTGCATTTAGTAGTGTGAGGTTTGTGGTTTCCTTGAAAGCAGTGCCAGGCAGGAGCCCCCAGTAAGGTCTGCCCAGCAGCAGCTCTTGAGTGTACCCAGGAAGCCCTCAGCCGTCCAAGGAGCTGCTCAGTGCACCCTCTGGTTGCCCTAATGCTCGGGGGCTGCAGTTGCAAGAATATCCTTTAGGAAAAGCCCATCACTCCCTGCTACTGGGGATCTGGGGGAGAGCATGCCTGGGACTGTGGTGCAATGCAGGACCTGCTTCACTTTCAGAGGCCAGTGTTGGGGCTGCTTCCAGCTCCTTTGAGAGCAGAGGGGAAATGAAGTCCCTCTGGGGAGCAGGTGGCTCCTCAGCTGGGTTTTTGCCTTTCCCATTGACCACAGGGTCCTGTGAGCCTCAGCAGGAATCAAGTGGGTGACAGCTGAGTTCCCACCAGTGACTCCAGCTTGGGGACTGCTGATGGCTCTCCCCAGGGCAGAGGTTTTCCCTGCCCTGTGGGGAAGCTGCAGAAGTTAAATGGGAAATGCTGAGATAAGTTAGGGCTTTGTCTCAAAACAAAAATGTTGCAGAAGCGATGGATGTTTGAGCTGAGAGCATCTACTCTTTCAAAAATGACCACTATAGCAATATGTCAGGTTTATACATGACAGCAGCACCTATAATATCTTACTGGTACAATTACTTAATCTAAATACTTTTTCCTCATTTAGCCACTTAGAATGGGCTGTAGCGGGACATTCTTTGGTATCTGGTAAAAAAAATACTAAACAAAAACCTCCAAATCAAAACAGAAAACTACTGGGGCTTTTGTTTGTTTGCTTGGTTTTGGTTGTATGTTCTTTTTCTTTGGGGGGGGGGGTGAGGGGGGGGGGTGGCATAGGGTGGGTTTTTATTTCTTATTTTAGATCTAAGTCCAGCATAAGCACACTTCTTTTTGGAAAGATTTGCAGGTGTCAGCAGCCCTGCCACAGCTGGTATTAACCTGGGGGGAGGGGGGGGCAAGGGAAACAGAGCAGGTTTAAATATAGCTCCTGGGAAATAAGCATTGGAATAGCTTCCAAGATCAGTTTTACCCCTCCTTTGCCTGGGATTTTCCTAAAAATGTGAAAGATAAACAAGCAGTGGAGATTAGAGCTATGGGCAGGCTGTGCAGATGAGCAGTTGCTTATAGATGGCTCTACAGTATCCTTATGTGGTGCCTTGTACTTGGCCAGACCACTCCCAGCATGAGCTGTGTCCCTATCCCTCTCACCATCCCTGCCAAACTATGGTGGCTTCCACACATGGTAATGCAGCCCTGGGTGCCTCCTGTGGCTGCCCAGATGGGCACTCTCCTGCCTGCATGCCTGGGACTGCCTCTCCTCCTGCTTTCAGGGCTCACGAGAGGCTCCCAACTCAGGACAGTGACGTGAACTGAGTGAGCAAAATCACCCTGCAGCCCTTCATAACTGTTTTTCCCCCCTTGAGTTGTTGTTTGCTTCTCATTCCTAACAGTGAAGCTCTGGGGAGCATCTGTTGTGCTGAAAGGACAGAGGGGTTTGGTCTCTTCCCCACTCCAAAAAGCACTGTTTCTCAAAGCTAACCCAGCAGGGCTGTCTGTCTTTACAAGTGACTCAAAGGTATGACCAAAATGCAAGAAAGAGAAAATAAGGTCTGAAGTGTTAGGCTGACAAATAGCCCAGCAAGGGTTTGGGTGGAACAGAGCTCTTGCTCTGTGTTCCTCTTGCTTCCCAGGGGGAGTCACTATCAGCCATTAAATAACAGACTTGGTCTTCTTGAGCCTTCTGGCTGCAGGAGGTGTGTTCTCCATAGGAAAGCATTCATTTTCTATTGACAGCACAGCAGGTATGGCAGCCACCTGACTAAGCCAGTGATAAAGATGGATAAAGTAGATCAGGGTCAGGTCAATTAAAGTCAGCCTGAGCCTTATTTCTAGGGCTCTCAGCACAGTTGTGTGCAATGAATGTGCTCTGTGGTCCCAGTGTTGACACTCCTGGAAAGAGCTGAGTCTGCAGCGCACATGTTTGTGAAGCAGGAAAAACAAAACCCCACACATCAAAAACCCCTTACTGCACCATCCCCAGTCAATGGGACCAGTTCAGCTCCACTTGCCTCTTTCTGACCCTTGCTAACAATTCTTCTCCTGGCAGAAAATTACCAGCAAGATTTTTACCTTGTAATTTCCTTTTATCTCAAATATAGGCTCTAAGTGACCTCTGTTCTCCCAAGGTAGATGTCACATCAAGGAAGGCTGTGTCCACAAAAGACCATTAGAAAGCACTGTGTATTCATACTGGGACCATTTATGCTATGGATCCTTTGAACCAGAGCTCAGACCACAAATATGTGATGCTCTGGGGTGTTCTCCAGGAAAAATAGGTATTCTTCAAGGGGCTGATAGACAATTTAATCTCCACATTTTTTTATGTGAGCCAGCGCTAACCTGGCTCAGGGACAGCTTCACACCCCATTGCTAATTTGCACACTGAAGTTACTTTGTTTCTGTGCACACCCAGGGGACCTTTACCTAAATTCAGCACTTGGAAATCTTTGGAAGCCTGGAAACACCCACCTTTTGGTGGCTCCAGAAATCACAAGTTTTAGTGTATAAAATGCCTGCTGCTTTTTCCTGCTGGTTTCCCATGAGCCTGGTGTAGCCCTGCTCCATCCCACATAAAGCCCTGAGTGGTGCTGGCACTGTGTTTGGCAGCTCACAGTTACTTTCCCTTGCTAGTCCCTACTTTGTAAAGAATATTTTTGCCTGTTAGCTGTGGATAATGAGCTTTTGTCTCTACAGTATGTCTGCAGTCAGGGCATCTCTGAAAGGTGGTACTTAATAAAAGGGAACATGGTGATGAACTTTCCTCCCCAGGCAAGCCTTATGCTTTTCCCACAGGCTCTACTGCACTGCACACATCCAATAGACCTTGGGATTCAAGCTGAAAAACTGCTGTTTTCTCGTTGTCTGCTTGGCTTTGGGGCAGAAATTCCATCACTGCTTTCATGGCAAAGCTGGGGAGGAGTGACAAGGGATGCTGGTGCCATTTCCAAGCGGAATAATAAGTCGGTAGGATGTCCTGCATTCACCAAGCAGTGCCTGGCACCAGTTTGTGGTCCCTGCTGTGGAATAATGACTAGAGGTGAGTTAAAATTTAAAATCATACTGAAGGTGCAGCGTTGTTCACACATTAAGGAAGGTATAACACTGGAGAAACTTTCAGGGCAGAGTGCAACTGGTATGCAAGGAGTCTATTTCACAACAGTTCCCTAAGCAACCCTGCCTGCAAACAGCACAGGGGATGGAGTGGAGATTCCACAACCAGGCCCTGTGAGATCACAGCACAGATGGGAACTTGATAGTACTACAGGACTGATAAGCTGACTGTTTGCGACCTATGCCAACAGCCTGTCAGCTTTTGACGAGGTACTGCCCTTTGTATGAACTTTGCTCGTTATAATGTCATTATAATACCAAAACACACCTCCATCCCAAAGGCCACCTGCCTCCAAAGTGTGACCACCCCTCACTCAGCTTGCACTGTGAATTTTCTTCAGCTATATCTTTAAAAGCAAAGTGAGAGAAATTTACACCAATCATAATAAAGGTATTTAGGACTAAAGTTACTCCACCTCGAAGGTAAAAATTACTGTAAAAAGGGTTTAAGTAAGGGGGGATGTTGGGGAAGACATCATTGTGGACAAGTCAGGACGGATACTATTGTTGATCATCTCTGACTCCTGGGATCAGTTGACAGGCTGAACTTTGATTCCCCCCCATAGGGACAGCTTTGGGTAGGATCCAGACTTTCTGAGTATTTCCCTGGGAAACAGAAATTTTACTGAGCTGCTCTTAAATCTAACACATTTTGTCTATCTGCATGTGCTTGGAGACAGTGAATTTATCACTGGCAATCCACAAGAACCTGTACTTCTGTTGCTCTCAAAACTGTACTTTTCATGCTGCTAGTCTCAGGAGTCTCTCATTAGGTGCTGCCAGCTCCTTGCTAGCTGTGTGAAACCATGAAGCATGCCTAGATGGTGAGCACAGTGTGCTGTTAGTGAATCCAGAGCCATAACAGTGCCAAACTGGACATCACTCAGAATCTAAGCCCAGCCGTCCCCAGCCCCTCTGATATCTGAGGACAAGCTGGAATGCAAGAGGGCTTATTTTCTGCCAAATTATTTTACCCTTCCACGTGACACCTGCTTTCAGGTCTGCTTGCTCCCCTGGGATGTTTGATGTCACCTTGCTGGTGTGGCAGTGTGGCTGTGACAGTGAAGGGCTGGAGGAGTGCCCAGCCCTCCCTGTCCCCACAGGCAGGGCTCTGCCATAGCTAATCCCCTGCTGCCAGCTTCCACAAACAGTGTCCCTCTGGTGTAAACACAGCTGGTGAAGGAGGTGAGAAACTTCCTTTTCCAGCCATTTGTGGTAGCGCTTGTGCTTCTAGCCCCGAGTGCTTTCTCTGCTTACACACCAGTGCGAGTGATGATGGTATTTTGTATCAATACAGTGATTTTCATCCCCAAGACTTCCTGCAGAAAGGGCCTGCAGTCCAGAACCAGCCTCACCTGGGTAAACTCCAGTCGTGCAGAACAAAGCTGTGGCCCCTGTCTCTGCAGTAATTTTGGAAACATCACCTGCCTGCTCAGTCTCCTGCCCTGGTGTCCCTCAACATGGGCTGCCACGTCCATCACCTATACAAGAGGAAGGCAGGGGTCAGAGAAGCAGCATAGAACAGAGCCAGGTCACTAAAAGTAAGAACATGAACAGGAGTTTGCAGGTGATTAAAGCAGGTGTATGATGGAGCAAACGAGTCCAAAAAGCCATCATGCCAAACAAGTGAGTCACTGAATGGCAGCTTTGTGAGCAGGGAACGGGGTGAGGGGTGATCATAGAATAGAATCGAAGAATCATTTGGACTGGAAGAGACCTTTAGGATCTTTGAGTCTAACCATTAACCCAGCACTGCCAGGTCACCACTACCCCATGTCCCTCAGCACAGCATCTCCACGGCTTTGAAACCCCTCCAGGGATGGGGACTCCACCATTGTTCTGGGCAGCCTGGGCCAGGGCTTGACAACCCTTGAGAGGAAAAAATACCATCATGATCATTCCTAATCTGAATAATAAAGCCCTTTTTAATTAAAAAAAAAAAATCTCATTGCATTGGTTTAAGGCTGCAATCCAAGCCCGAGATCGCATCCCAGTTCCACGAGCTGAGCCGCTGGTTTATTGTACGATGTTTTCCTCCGGTGTTCCCGTGGGAGGAGCAGCTCCGCCCGGGCTCTCGGCTCCCGGAGGACAGGCGAGCGGGGATCCGTTACCGGCCCTCCGGGATCGGAGGGTCTGAGGGCGGCAGGAACGGCCCTGCCCGCCGGGATGCCGCGGGGATGGGCGGGGCGGGGCCCGCAGGAGGGGCCGGACCAGCAGGGGCCGGGGCGGAGCGGAACGCGACGGGCGCGGAGCAGCGGCGGCGGCAGCAGAAGCAGCAGCATGGAGCGAGGGCTGGGCGTTTTCGGGGACCCCAAGGTGAGGCACAGGGCTGGGAACAAGACTTTGCACCGGGGACATGAACTGCGGGTGAGGTTCTGTGCAGCGGCGGTGGGAGCCGGGACATTCACCGAGAGTGAGGTGCTGTGCGCCGGGGCTGGGAACCCGGTCGTGCACCGGGAGTGCGGTGCTGTGCAGCGGAGGTGGGAGCCGGGACATGCACCGAGGGTGAGGTGCTGTGCACCGGGGCTGGGAACCGGGACACGCACCGGGGCTGAGGTGCTGTGCACCGGGTGTGCACCTGGGGTAGGAGTCGGGTCGTTCACCGGGTGCGAGGCGCTGTGCAGTGGGAGCGGGAGCCGAGGAGTGCACCGAAGCTGAAGTGCTGTGTGCCGAGGATAGAAGCCCGGTCACGTACCGGGCTGAGGGGCTGTGCACCGCGGCTGAGGCGCCGTACTCCGGGTCGTGCACCGAAGCCGAGCCGCCGCGCATGCCCCCGCGGCGAGAGCCGGGGCGCGCCCGGTGCTAAGGTGGTCTGCAGCGGGGTGAGAGCCGGGGCATGCCCCGGGGCACGGCGGCTGAGCTGTCCTGGTGTGCTCCGAGGAGTCACTCGGCGGTACCAGCTCGGTCTTTGCTGCCCCAACCCGACGTCTCCGCAGGGAGATGCAGGAGCTGCTCCGGGGTGCCCATCCCAGCGCCTGGCCAGGGTCTCTGCTCCCCCGGGCCGGAGATGCACTGGTGGCCTGACTGGAGCATGGCTGGGGAAGACACACGCCCTGACGGGTCCAGCATTCAAACTGATGCCATGGTCTACTAAAACAAATGTTTTCTCTTGACTGGTTTTGTTTGTTTGTTTTGTTTGAGGGTTCGGTTTTTATGGTGGTTTTGTTTGGGTTTTTTGCGGTGTTTGTTTTTTTTCTCCTAAACATTTAGTTCAGTTATTTCTCAGATACCCAAGATATCATCTTGGTGACTGCTGCCAGAGGGTGCTTCAGCCGTCCACTCTCATCACGTGCTGTGTACATACATCTCAAGTAGGATCATCCAGTAATATGTTTATGAATCAGATTATAAAACAGTTGAAAAGGAAGCAGAGGAAACAGGTGTGGTGAGCAATAGCCCTGTGTGTGATGGCAGAGCACTGCTTGTGCCACAGGTCAGCTCAGCTCTTGGGCTGTGGTCTGGGTGAGCTGGTGTATGGGGAGCAGATTTGCTCTGCCCGGCTGGCCCCAGGCTCTGGTGCTGACTGCCAGGCAGAGTTAGGTCTTGGTGGGCAGTAAGCAGCTGGGGCAGAGAAGACAAAGAAAAGTCATGTGAGGATTGTGGTGGTCCAACTACAAGAACCTGAGCACTGGCAACTGCATGTGGCTTTCCTCGTCAAGAAGATTACCTCCAAAAATGCAAAAGGGTCTTTTTTTTTTTTTTTTTTTTTCTGCTCTTTGCATCCCCCTACCACTTCCAAACCACTTATTTCTCATGGTGAGCTTGCACCAGGAAAATCTAATGTACTGGAAAAGCCTTTGTGTAAAGGTCTGATTCAGGTTTCATTCTATCACTACATAAGGTGATATTCCATGGGTCTTGGAGGTGACCCATGGAATAGCAGACAAATGGTAACGCTGAAAGCAAGGGAGCGTTGACATCTGCTAATGGCTAAAGCCTTTTCAAAGCCACTTCAGTTTTGGGAGATGTTAACTGTTCATCAGCTCCACTAGGAGCAAAAGCTGTTGGTTTACCCCAGTGTTTTGAAACTTTGGCTGAGAGAAACAAGTTAAGTTCTTTCACTTTTTCTTCTTCCTACTTTTCCAGTGCATGGAAGAGTGGGATGCCAAACAGAGGGACCTACAGAAAACCAGGCAGGGCTTGACCGCTAAGATCAGCCTTCTGTTGTCTGGTTGATGGCAATTATGAGACTGGTTTTCCTGAGTCAGGCAGTCCCTTTCAGCCCTCTGAACCTGCTAAGTCAGGCCTGGGAAAAAAAAATGGGTCTGAAGTCAGTTAATGAGCCCTATTCATTCCCCTGGACCCTCTGCCATTGGCAATGGTCAGTTTTGTGTTTTAGAGACGTTTCTGGTAACCAGAGCAGCTTCGAGCCCTGGCTGAATGCAGGACTGGGGCTGCCTCCGTGTTTTTCGGGAACTCGCTGACTTGCAGTGACGGCAGCAGATGAACAGGGGCTGGGGCTGCTGGAGGGTGACTTTGAACCCTGCTTATTGTAGGCTATAAAAGCAGAGAAAACGGCCATTCCTTGGATGCTGACCATCTGCTCTCCACAACCGGAACAGAGACCATGTCCTTGCTCTCTGCTGGCTCTTCTCACTGCACACCAGCCCCAGCTTGGGGGTTTCAAGACGCTTGTCTCTCTCCTCCTGTGGCACCCATGTTGCCTTAAGCCACGCTGTGGGGAGCAGGATGGGAACAGGGGCTTCTGGGGTCAGGCCCACACTCTCCCAGCAGCTGGTGTAGCTCTGTCACTGGATGCTTGTTTCCAAAATAAGGTCAGGTCACACTGGGCAAGGGTTCCCACAAGGGAACGTGGCCAAGCCACCCTTGCAGGTGGGTGGTGACCTCCAAGGTTGGTGGAAGCTGAGTGGTTGGTGCCAGGAGGAGTGGTACTAACAGCGGCTCAGCAAGGGAGCATCCTCCTCCTCAGGTCACCAAAGCCATGTATCGTATGAATGCTTCTCTAGAAAGCACAAGTTCTTGCAATGGAGGAGGGTGTCATGTGTGTCTTGTAGTCTTTCATATTTCTCTTTTCAGGGCTCAAGCCTTAAAGCACATGGCAGATTTGTCTCCAAAATGCATTTGTGGGTGTGGTCAAACTTGAGGGTAACACTGTGCCTCTTCCACTTCACATCCCTCTTAATCCACTCCCACCTCTTGCTTCTGAATGAGTGTTTGTGGTGACCTTGTAATGAGGAGAACCTCACCAGGCTCCTGACAGCGTGCTTCCATAAAACTGGTGTTTGGGGAACAGAGCTCATGCTTGTTGCTGTTATTAGCATCTGTCTTATCTCTTGAGTTTTGCTCTTTATTAACATTTTCCTCCTGTGTGTATCTTAACAATTGACAAATGACAGCTGTAATTACTCTGGTTTGCAGTTATTGAGATCAATAAAGTGAACTTTAAATTATCACCTTTTAATGTGCTGATAAATAATCCTGGGCAAAGTCACTGAGAAGGGTTCTAAAATGATGCAACGTTAGCAGCAGCCTGGATTATCTATTAACATCTGCTGGAAACCATCACGATAAAAGATTAAGTTGATGTTACTTTTACCAGGGTGTTAGGGCTGACTTTGTTCATTGCATCTATTTAGAAAGAGACTCTAAAACCACCTAATAAATAAATTCTCTCAAGTGCCTTAGCTTGGATTGTACTTTTTATGCTACAAAATAGGCAAACTGAGCAGTTAACTGCTCTGCCATGGTCCGCTGAGCAAACTGCAGTCATAGAGAAATTGGACTGTAGCTGAAAATACTTTGAATGTTTGGTTAACATTTTCCTTTTCATTTCATAAAATTGAAAATAATCTGACTTGATCTTTGAACAGAACATACTTGTTTGAAGTACCTCATTTTGTGTTTGAATTTATTTGTCGAGCTTATTACATTTCAAAGAAAACATGGCAGTATTTTTGGAGAAAAGTCAAGCTAGAGCCCTTAAACTTCTCCTTTTTTAAAGTTCTGACCCAACTTGCTCATATCCGCACTAATGAGTCACATGCTGTGGTTGAGCTAAAACTCTTTTTTTGCATAAAAATGAAAAGCGCTCAGGTTTCTCTGACAGCCGTTCTGGGAATTGTCTGTGCTGAGGATGCACAATTTATGGCCAGTTACATCTTTTGAACTTGTTTGTCTGGCTTTCGACAGCTCTGTAGTGAAACTCTGAGATTTCCTAGAGTGGCACAGTGGGTTTTTGATGCACGAGCCGGTGGTTAGTGAACTTACTCAGCTGCAGTGCTGGTAAGGTGCAGAAGAAGGGCTTGAAAGGTGGCTACACAGAGGTGGCCTTCAGGGTCCTCAGTGCAGCTGGGGGATGAGCAGAGCTCCTGCCCTAGGAAAGCATTTGAGAGCTCTGCTGCTTTCCTGTTCTTCATCAGAACCTGTTACCACATCCAGGTTTGCTGTGAAAAATGAAGGCATTGCTGGTCCTGGAAGGGTTGAAGGCTTCTCTTCAGTGCTGGTGCAGCATATGGTGCTGTTCAGGTCCTGGACCGGGTGTTGATATCCCAGTTTAATCTGGGTGCACAGGCTTCCTCTCTAAATAAACTGGAGAGTTTGAGGTGGGAGACCACGTGTGTGTGGACCTCTGTATACCAAGGAGCAGAGCCCCAGAAGAGGTACCAGGCTCCTGTAGGTACCAGGCTCCTGTGTTCACCTTATTTGTTTGCTCAGGCATCATCTCCTGGAGCCGCAGTTCAGAAAAAAAACCCTCTTTTATCTTTAGCTGGGTGCTTTCCTTGACTTAAAGCAAGGTCATGTTACCCACTTGTATCTGGAAAAGTCTTGTGCTTTGTTTACCCAAAACAAACATGCAGGAAGAGAGCTGACGTGTAATCTGCAGCAAGCAGCCTCCCACGGACCTGGAGACCTGTGAGGTTTGCGAGCAAGGCACGTGTCTTTATCTAGGGCTGGCTCTTGGTGGACTCTCTTGTAGACACACCTTTACTTCTTCACCTGAATGTCCCTTGGTAATCTAAATAGACTAGATTAGTTGTCATCTGCAGAAAACAACCCCACAAGTGCTGATCTTGAGGAGCTCCACAAAGTTTTGGATTGAGTAGCAGTGCACAAGAATTTCTTAGCACTTTCTTTGGGTATAGAGGAACCTAAAGTAATGCATGGCAGTGGAGAAAGAGTCTGTTGCTGATGCTGGAGAAGAACCTTGCTGTTTTACAAGTATCTCATCAGTGACAGAAAGAGGTGGCTTGAATGGGTGAAGGACACCAATGAATTTGATTTCTTGCTGATTAAAGTGTCACATTGGGATGTTCTTGCAGGTAATGCTTGAGAAATGTTTGGAGTGAGAAGACCCCAGTAGATTCTGGTTGCTTGGTTTTTATATCTAGCATGTGTGTTTCAAGCCCATAACTCTGTCAGAAGGGCTGATGAAAACCTCAAGGAATGGAGCTTGCATGGCTTTGAAATAAGAATCGTGTTATGAAATGTGAATTGGAGTGCAAGAGTGGGAAAACGTGCCAGTCGTCCACATCTGGCAATGCAGATCATGTCCATAGTTGTTATTTTATCTGCTGCTTCTCAGGACATTTAGTCCTCATAAGCAGGATTGTGTAACTTCATCCCTGTAAATTCAGATCGTGTCTTAAGGGTAGGAGAAGTGACAGGGATATCATTTTACCACCTGCTAGCAGGAGTGTCAGTGGGCAGGAATATTCATGACCCCTGGGCCAGCTGATTGCAACAGTGCAGGATCAGTAGCTTGAACTGCCCTGAACCTGGACCTGCATTTTGCATCCCACCAATGCACGCTTAAGTGCATCCGGCGGGGGTGGCCTGAACCCAAGTGCTGTCCCACCACAGCCACAAAGGCCTTTTGCAGCAGAAATGATCAATGAAAGCACTGGCCATGAGTCAGAAAATGGTTATCTCTGCCTGCATGGTGGGCGTGTAGGACTGCAGGAGGAGGTGGGGATAGGAGCAAGCTCCTGGACGTCTGTGCTTATCCTAGAGATGGGCATTGCCAGCCCTGCGCTGGGAGCCAGGCCAGTGGCATTGAGCTCACATCAGCTGCTTGCTTATGCTTCATAGGAGAGCAATGGGATCTAGAGGTGGACAATTACACATTGTCCTGCTTGTAGGGACTGTGTACTCATTTTTCTTCCAGCTTCTCATAGTTACTGTTTGATACTTACCCTGACACTTGAGGGTTTGTGGGTTTTAATTAGTAACCCTGGGTGGTGTAGTTATCTATGCAAGTATCCAGTCCTCTTCTGAATCCTGCTCAGTCCTTACCCACAGCATCCTGCAGCAATCATCTGCACAGAAAAGCCTACACTATGTTATCACTAACAAGAACTTTATGTTTTGAGTTGCTGCTCTACAGTTTCAAAAAAAAGTATGTATTTTGTAGGCTATTCTGCTGTTTAAAAAAAAAAATTAAAAAAATCTGGAAATTCTGGAAAATCTGAAGATTTAGCTGAAACATTTTGCAGCTAATATTTTCCTTCCCAGTTCAACTCCCAAATAACATATGACATGTTCCTCCAAAAATCCCAGCTGACTAATGGAAAAAGCTTGGTTTTGCTTTTCTGGAGCTCTTTTTCCAGAATGCATTATTTCAGCTGTAATTGGGAAACAGTTTCAGAGTGAGCTGATCTGAGTTACTGTCTCATTTTCAGAAGTTAAAATGTGTTTTATTTTGCAACCAGTTTGTTAGCTCTGTTCTTATTTTTGACAGCACCTTGTACCATGAGAATGATCCCACGGGTAGGATTAGAAACCCTGTGTGCTCTGATAATAGCAATTAATTAACAATATACCAGGAGCTGATTCTTGGAAATTCAGTCAAAGTTCTTGGGTAATGATTCTTTGTGAATGAACTGATGCTTGGGTGTCTGCGAACTCAAGAAGGAGCAAGCTGGAAAGTGAAGGTGTAGGGGGCTTGTTGGTTTTTGGGTTTTTTTTTTTTAATCACTCTTCTCAAATTCCAAACCACACAAGCTCAATGAGGATAGGGCAGCTCCTGAAAATTACTGGGAACAGAATGAATTTCTAAAGATCCATTAAATGTGTGACCTATGGCAGTAATAAAATATTTGGATCATACTTAAATATTGAAAAATAAACTTTAAAATGATGTTATTTTAAATTTTTTTTTGCACTTCTTTGTCTCTGTACTGGCTGCATTTATACTCATGTCAGCACCAGCTGCTTGTCTCTAAACTTGTGACATAGCCCTAAGAGTACTTCACTGATTTCTCTTTATCCTTCTGCAGGTTGAGCTTCACATCCACCTGGATGGAGCCATTAGACCAGAAACAATCTTGCACTTTGGCAGGTGAGTTTGTGGGGGGAAGAAAGCTCTGGGAGCTGCAGTTCAAAACCATCATCCTGTCTGCTTGTCTGGTTCTCTGATAGAAGAGGTTGTGCTGGCAGGCTGGGAAAGCTCACTCCTTGCTCTGCAGGCAGCAAACCTGTCTGGTGCTGGTCTCGCCTCTGCACAGACGGGTTCTGTGGCTGCGCGGTGTTAGGACACCGAGCACGTTCCAGAGTGCAGTGCTGCAGCAGTGAGCATGGTGGGCATCGGTCCTGTGAGCTGGGCAAGTCAAGGGGAGCCACCGTGAGAAAAGTACCAAAGGTGTCTCACACACAGAGCTGTCTGCCTTTGAAGTGTACCTGGAAGTGTCAGTCAGTGTATTCTCATTTCTTTTTTCCATATTCCTTATTGTGAAGGCCAGTGAACTGAAAGCAGGCTGCCAGCGTCGTCCTGGTGATGGTGCCACACCATGGTCTGGGGATGAAAAACCAGCTTGGGTGCTCCTCCCTGTGCTGCTGCTGTGTGCCTCTGAACCCCAGGCTGTCTGCAGGGTGCTAGCAGGCAAGGAGTCACCCTCGTGTGAGGGTGACCCATGAAAGCACTTGGCAGTGCTTGAAGAGGGGTGCATTCCTTGAGGTGTGCATTTCTTGCTTCAGCCTAGCTTGTGTGGGAAGGACAGGGTGAAACTGGTGCAAGGACCTGGCTTCACAGTTGTAAGCAAGCTAAACTTAAGACTTCTTCCAGCTGTCACTATTCAAAAAGTTAGTGGACTCCAGCAGATACCCTCAGATCAAGAAAGTGGCAAGCCTGAGGATTTCAGGAACCAGCTTTTAGGCACAGCTCTGGTACTTTGGGGAGGAAATCAGTGGTGAGGAGGGTGGAACGTGTTTCTGGCATCCTGTGAGCCCAGCAGACTCCAACGCAATGTGATACTGGGGGGGATATTCTCGATAAGGCAGCTTTTTCTGCAGGGAGTGGCCATACATTTGGCATTGCAGTCAGAGTAACGAAAGCAGATCAGAGATGTCAGTGTCATTCATTGCGGGACATCAGTGTGGTGGGGTTCCTGCTGGCTCTGCCTGTGCCACTGAAGGGCTGGAACACAGGTCCTGATGGATGGAATAGTTGGTGCTGGGTCCCTCTGCCAGCAAAGAACAAGTGCTGGTGTAGTCCTTTGGGAGGGCTGCAGGAGCCCTGAGGCCCAGGTGGCAACTAGCCATCAGAGGATCCCATGCCTCTCTCTTGTTTAGGATAGAAACCATCATTGCCCAAGTGCGTGCTGAGTTGCCTCTTATTTTTAAACAGCTCTGGCATCTCCTGGGGCTGCCAGCCTGCTATTCATGGGCTCTAAAACCAGTGCTCACACCAATGTAAAAGCAACAGGGCAGTCCAGGAGTCTCTAGGGGACTGCCTTAATAACCTCACCCTGGCACAGAGACCTGCTTGTGGTCTATTTTTAAAGGTAAAGAGCTGGAAATAAATTTGCCAGGTGGTGTCTGACCACGTACAAATAACCCAAAGCTGCTGGGATGCACAAGCTCCCTTGAGCAGTGTTGGAATTTGTCTGTTTTTAGAAACTCTGGCTTCAGTTCAGGTCTGGGTCAGGCTTTGCATCCAGCCTGCCCAGCCAAAGGGTTTAGAGCTGCGTCAGACCCCTCATGGGACTGGGTGTCCCCAGGAAAGGTGTCCTCTCCTTGGTGTGGTGGTGTGCGTGGGACACCACCACCCACCCAGGACTCCAGGTGCTCCAGGGAGAAGGGCCCTTTCCCTCTTGGAAGCATTTAGGTGGCTTTACCATCTCCATCCCTTTGCTGAGAGCAGTTGTTGGGATTGCCATTTGCTCCTGCATGGGAGGTGTCCCAACAGAGAAGATGCCACCACGATGTTGGGTTTGGGAACCGTCTCTCTCCCATGAGCTGCTGGCGTTAAACCCACGAGGCACAACTTTGGGCGTGATCCTGGGCTGGGGAGCATCTCCGCGATTTTTCAAGCCTTTGAGCCTGCATAAGTGGAGATTAACTTTTCTAAAGAATTTTTGGCAATTCTACCACTAGGACCAGGAGGTGCCAAGAAGTAATCCAGAGCCCCTTTAGATGAACTCCTCCTTAAGCTTAATATGTGCTTTGGCTGTGTTCCTGCCGGGTCAGTCTGGGCTTGTATTTCAGTTTGTTTGTGCTTTGCCCGTATTTTGGATTGCCTTGCTCCCCACTGAGATTTGGGGCTGCATCTGTGAGGAGATTTTGGAAGGATAACGTGTGCCGAATCTTTTCTGTGAAGAAATAGAGGTTAATGCTGTCAGCCTGGGACACGATTACTGTCTGAAATGGACTGATTAAAAGTGTGATAGCCCTCCCTGTCAGTAACATATGGCTTCGTTTCCAGGAAAAGAGGGGTTCCTCTCCCTGGAAGCACTGTTGATGACCTCCTGAAGCATGTCAGCTACAAAACACCACTGACACTTAGCCAATTTCTAGAAAAGTTTAATTACTACATGCCTGCCATTGCGTAAGTACCTTTTTTTTTTTTTTTTTTTGCTTCTTTCCACTCAATCGGAC
Source organism: Megaceryle torquata (assembly GCA_024611175.1). Lineage (NCBI taxonomy): Eukaryota > Metazoa > Chordata > Aves > Coraciiformes > Cerylidae > Megaceryle > Megaceryle torquata. The sequence goes on from JANIJG010012201.1 coordinate 55,831, forward strand.
CTCTTGGTTAACATTGCTCAACTGTGGAGGTCACCTTACCTGTCCCCAGTGTGCTCCAAGGGTGAGGAGTCCTGGTGATGGGTCCTGCTGCCTTCCCTGCAGGGGTGACCGTGAGGCAGTGAGGAGGATTGCCTACGAGCTCGTGGAAACAAAAGCAAAAGAAGGCATCATCTATGTGGAGGTCCGGTACAGCCCTCACCTCCTGGCCAACTGCCGTGTGGATCCCATCCCCTGGGGCCAAGCTGAGTGAGTGATCCCACCGTGCTGGGGAGCTGGTGGGTGGCCAGTCGGGCATGGAGAAGGCATGGCTACACTGGTCAGCCAGCATGTGTTCAAAGCCTGGTGTATCCACACCTCCTCTCTCCTTGACACAGCAAGCCCTGGCATGTTTCCACCTCTTTCCCATCGATAGGATTTTTCCTCTTACAGAATCACTGTGTGATGCCGTGCTTGCCCATCTCTCGCTTTGGGCACCTCATTCTGCATGTGCAGAGCAGCTTAAGCTGCTGCTGAAGCCGTTCTGGGTGCGACAGGAAGAAGCATTCAGATGCAGATTGTCCCATTGCCTGCCTGTAGAATGTGACTTTTTGCTGGCAGATGTGGTGCACAATGTCAGAGAGGGCTGGTGATCTGATCTGTTCTGTACACGTCATCTCTGTGATGTGTGTGTCTGATTAAATCAGTTCTAGGCATCATGGTCCTTTGCAGCATGTGTGGGTGCTGAGCCCCTGTGTTTGCCCCTGCCTGGCTGCAGGCAGCTCTGTGCCCTAATGAGATGCTCTGGCAAAGAGCAGCTTCCTGTGCTTGGACAGGATTAGCATCAAGTTACCTGAGGCTTTTCTAAATTTTACTGTCACCTTTGCATGTTTTTGTGCCCAGCATCTGGTGGATCTGGGCATGGCATGAGTGTAAAAGGTGCTCTTTGGATCTGGGTGGTCTTACTGGGCTCCTCTGGATGTTCAGTCAAGTGGGAGGCTGAGGAGCCCAGGTTTTGCATGGGGTGTCCCATGGAGGTGCTGGGCTGGACCTGCAGCTCCTGCCTGCCTCCCTGGTGGGTGTCCAGCCTCTTGCTGACAGTTTTTCTTCCCTGCAGGGGAGACCTCTCTCCAGATGAAGTCGTTAACCTTGTAAATCAGGGACTACAGGATGGAGAAAGGGATTTCCGCATCAAAGCCAGGTCTATTCTATGCTGCATGCGCCATATGCCAAGTAATGTATTGCAGCTCCCCTGCTGCTCTGCTCCCCTTCCCTGACGCGTGGCGGGGGGTGACGTCCCCTGGGTTCAGGTTCCCACAAAAATACGGGGAAAGCCCTGGTCCTGTGGCCCTGCATCCAGTGTGGGACCAGACAGTGCTGAGAAGTAATGGGTTTTTCTCTTGGTGGGGGTCCTCTGCTTCCTTCACTATGGGGAAGGGGTCTGCTGGATGCAAGACTGGGGGTCTGTGGGTACAACCAGTATCTGAAAGGCCTTGCTAGGGAGAAGTAGGCTTTTCTGTCCTCTCCTGGGGGAGGTGTGACTTCTGCTCATACCTCACTCCCTGCCCAAAGGCTGGAGCTCTCATTGGGCCAATAGATGCTGTTGCCACAGTTGAATTTGCCATGACCATCTGGTGGGTCTGAGAATTAATGGTCGTGGAAGGAGGACCAGGAGATCTCACATTTTTCCTGCTCATGGTTATGCTGCTACAGCAGCACAGTCCTTCATTAGTCTGGGCCATGGGTCAGCCAGAGAACTGCTGCCTGGAGTCTGCTGGTTTAAGCTGAAAACATAAGTGAAATACACTTAAATCACATATATAAATTGTTTTTTATCAAATCAATAGCTCTGATCTTCATCAGTACCAGGTGCTGTGACTCAGAATACAAAGAAAAAACAATGTCCAGTGTTTCACTGGGCTGCTGAGTTCTGTGAACATCTTCCTCTAGGGAAAGATGCAGTTGGACCAAGGCTGTATGAAAGTAGCTGTTCTGTGTGATGTCCTTGTTAAAATATCTTCATATCTCACAGGAGTTTTATGTAGGCTTAGTAGGGTAGATGGTGGAAAGATTTTTGCTAATGAGTACTCCATTAATTTGTGTCTAGAAATGTGAAGAATTATATTCTTGGAAAATAGGAGATTTGAGAGAGGTTTTTTTTTCCTTCCTGCACAATCAACCCCAAGCAATACTTGGAAAACTCGACCCGTAAATTTCTGGTTTCTAGAAAGAAAACTTTTCTTTGTAGAACCTGGAAAGCAGTAAGTGTCACACTTGTCTGCAGTTATGGTCCCTGCCATCACACTAGTGGTGGTGGGAGCACCCAGGGGTGCCTGCACAGCAGGAGTGTTGCTCCTGTGTTCTCATGCCTGTGTCCCAGGGCACCAGCTTTTACCCAGAGCCAGTGATGTGCTCGATACAAGAGTCTTCAGTGCTGCATTTGGGGTGTGCTGCCCAGTGAGAAGCCACCCTGCAACTTCAGAACTGTTGAGAGAAAGGCAGACATTCCAGCCAGGACTGGCTCATATTAGACTTGCTAATAAAATGATACCCCATACCCAGTGAGGTGGAAACTGATGAAAAAAAGATGATGAAATTGCATGTTTTCTTATGCACTCCTGTGATTTAGGGATTGTAACCGGACAACGGGTGCCTGTTAATTGTTGACAGTACCATTTATCTCTGTTCTTGGCCTTTTTGCTGTCAGTAAGTGCTATGTACCTACATGCTGGTAGGTGCATGTCCTTTCTCGGAGATTGTCTTCTACCCTGATCAGAGAGAGCTCTGAAGTAGTTGTTGGGCACTTATTACTCTTTCCCACTGATTCCAAAAAGCTAAAACTTTGTATTAAAGGTCACCTTCCAGAAGGCTGACCAGCTCCTTCCCACCAGCAGTAGCATGCATCATCTTGTCTGGGGAAGTCAGGGATGCTTTTCAACAGGGCAGGGCTGACTGTCATACAGAATCCCTGCAGAGATCCCTCCCAGCCCAAACTCCTCTGTGACACAGCACATCTGATGGGCTGGTTCTTCCCTCTCCCCTACTTGCCCAGCCTGGGGTGGGGTGAAAGCTCAGGGGTGAGGGATTTCTCCCACGCACTGTGTTACAGCACCTGGGCTCTGCACTTCAGCTTACCTTGGGCCAACTGCAGCAATCACCACCGTGTTTGGAGGCGTTTTTTCTTTATCTATTTTTCCCAGCTCAAAGTGAGCCAAAAGACATGGTAAGAGCAGGTTTATAGCTGGCAAATGCATTTGATTTTCCCTTTGATTGACAACAGACTCATCAGTTGGCAGCTTTTATTTGCCTGAAGATGACAGACCTTTCTAGAGTTTGTTAGCTTGCTTTTTGAGCATCAAACTTTAAGAAAGACCAAACCAAATAGCTCTAGCCTTCTAATTAGATGACCAGGATTTACTTAGAAAAGTGCTGAAGGTGTGACTCTTACCAATGCTTTCTCCTGAACCCTGGTGCTGTCTGTTCCAGGCTGGTCTTCAGAGGTGGTGGAGCTCTGCAAGAAGTATCGAAACAACTCTGTGGTGGCCATTGACCTGGCTGGGGATGAGTCCCTACAGGTGGAGAATTCCTCTGAACATAAGAAGGCTTATGAGGTTTGTTTAATAAGCTTCTTAAGAGCAAATAAAGGGAAAAACACATACTGAGGGGTTGTGCGTGAGGGGACATGGGCTATGTTATTCAGACTACACACAGCTGGGACAGCTTAAAAATTCATAGCAGCTGTTAAAAACATTCTGTTAAATACCAGAAGTATTTGTTTATGTTTTCTAAATGATTAATGGCAGACATAATGTCTTAAACAATACCTTAGAGATGGAGCTTGGAATGCTATCCTGTAGTGTGCAGCACAGTGCAAGTGACATGGAGCCCGTGCCCCCTCCCAGCAGCACCCCACTGCTGTCAGCAGGGGTCTGCTCCTGGGGCTGGGAGAAACACAGCTGAGCATGGAAGAGGCTGGCCATTCTGGTCTGGCAGAAATCCTCCAAAGAGCAGAGAAGCTGGACATTTGAAGTGCTTTTATCTGATCATCTCAGATGCAAACAAAGGAGTGGCTTCAAGAGCCTGACCGGAGACTCTCGCTAGACCTCAGCACTTTGCAGCAGCTCAGAGGCAAAGCTTTGTGGGAGTTTGGGGTTGTTTGGGTTGTTGTCCCACTACATCCGTGGGAGAGGAGGTTGTGCAACATCAGTGCCAGAAGAGAGAGTGGTTTGCAAGCAGCACTCAGGGCTGAAACGACATGGAGCTTTCTCAGGGTCTTTGCCCCCATCTATGGGAGCTGATACAAGGTCTGCCCGTGCTGTTGTGCCATGCTGGGTGAACTTGGTGGTTATAAACAGAAACGTAGGCACAGAGTTTACTAACTGATGGTCAGATACATCTCATCCTGCCCTGGTGTGCCTGCAGTACCAAGGTCCATACTCCTCTGTTGGAAGGATGTCTCTTGTCCCTGTGTCAGGGGCTTGCTCAGGCTCTGAGATGTGGGAGCCAAACCCCACTCCCGTCCACCAGCCCCTCTTGGCCTGTGTGGCAGGGAAGTGCATCCCCATAAATACTGCTGCCATGCTCTGTGGGGGGTACATAATGCACCCAGGAAAATTGGGGAGACTTGTGATGTCCCTCGAGCAGGCACATCCTGCCTGGGAGCTCTCAGGGCTGCTGGAGGGGAAAGAGCAAATAATGGCAAAAGCTCGTCTGTGGCTGCTGGCTGCAGAGGAACACTAGGAAGTGTGGAGACAAGGATCCTAGGACCACAGGGATCCTTAGAGGAGGAGCCAAGGGAAGCACCTTGTGTCCTCGGACAAATGGGTTGATGAAGAGATTAAAGCACTACAGGGAAGATATGCCCGTGGATGGACATTAGATACAAGCTCTCTTCTGGAGAGAGCTCCTGCAGGAGGGTTAGTGGGGAAGGCTCCTGGTACCTGTGCTCTTCCTGACCCCTCTGCTTGTATTCCTGTTGGGATAGCTAGGGTTGCCTGTCTTGGGAGTCGTGGGGGGAGTTTCTATTTTCTCTTCATCTTGTGTAGAAATAAATGAAAAATCTTTGTGCTGGTGTGAGTCTGTCTCATGGTCTGGTACTTCAGGCAGAGGGATTTTGTTATTTTAGAAAGCATCAAAAATAAGATGTCTGAGAAAAATCCCTGCTTAAATGTAGGGAGCACAGAGAGCTTTTCAGGTTAATGCACACGGGGCTCTTCTGTAGGTGTCACAGGTAAATCTTGGCCTGACCTTTTCTGGGCCTGCTTGTGCAGCACATGAGGAGTTGAAAATTAAGTAACTGACAAAAGAATAATGAATGAAAAGCCCTGAAGGAGTGCCCAGGAAGAGCGTCTGCTGCAAGATGGGACTTGCAACCTGCCTGCCACTGCCGGCCTGGTGGCCCTTTTCCAGCAGGGCAAGGAGCTGGGCTTCTCGCAAGGCTGTGTGGCTTCCCCTAAGCCCAGGTAGTCTGTGGCTGCCCTAGTAAATGTGTTTTTTTTGTTTGGTTTGGTTTTTTTGGGGGGGATGGTCATGGAGAACACCTCAAAATACCCCTAAAGCTGCATCTGCAGGGTCCTCCCCCTTGGCTGCAGCTGGCCAAAAAGTGGAAGTTTCAGAGAGAGAAATTGCTGCAAGGTTCATGCAGAAGAGCAAGTGGGTGGAGGAAGGAGAGCTTTGAGTTTTCTACTGTCTGGAGAGGAGACAGCAGTGATCTTACCTGGGATTAAAGACCGTGAGGAGTCTGGCTGGGCTCCAGGGGAAGGTTACCAGGCTTTCCAAGTTTCTCTGTGTCTGGCATTACTGAGCTCTTCTCACGCAGCCTGTGCTATAGGAGAGCTCTCAGGGGGATGGTGTTTCTGGGGTTCTGCACAGAGCCCTGTTGCTTGCTGTGCCCCTAAAGGTGGTGCCAGCCCAGGGGTTTGCTGCCCTAGCTGTGGGTGATGGGACAGGAGTGTGTCCTCTCTTGCTTTGCAGGAAGCTGAAAGATGTGGGATTCATCGCACTGTCCATGCTGGGGAGGCTGGTCCCCCTGCCAGAATCAAGGAGGTATGAGGAGCACCCAGCTCCAGGCAGGGAGTGGGAAGGACTGGGGCATCTGGAGGCAGAGAGGGGCAGGGGTGGGAAGTGCTCCTGCATCCCCTGCACCAGGGAGAGAGGAGACCAAGTCATCTCCTTATTCATAGCAGAGCAAACATCAGGGACCCAGGCAGACGTGGCTTGGAGGAGGACCACCTCAGACCTGGCTTAGTGGTGAGGGCTGTACCTGTGGTGGGGCAGGAAGGAGCTGAGCTGGTGCTCAGAGGCTGTACATGGTTCTCCTGTGCTCTCTAGGCAGTTTATCTCCTGAAGGCTGAGCGCATTGGCCATGGCTACCATGTCCTGGAGGACCCTGAGCTCTACAAGGAGCTGTTGAGATCCAAGATGCATTTTGAGGTAAGGATGCGTGTGAAGGTGACAGCCAGGTAGCTGCTGTCTGAGTGGGAAATAAGCCCTTGCTTGGGCTGTGCTACAGCCAGGGATGCTGCCTGACACCTGAGTGCTGACTGCGTGTTTGGGAACATTGCTATTGAGCCTGGATGCCCCAAGCTCTGCTGCAAAAATGGTGGGGACACCGGCTGTTTGGGATCCTTGCTGCGAGGAGCGCTGATGCAGGCAGCAGCTCGCAGGAGGGGTGTAGCAGAAAGAAATGAATCCTGCTCTGGCTGAGGATAAATTTTGGAGACCTTATTCACTAATTTGTATACCTCAAGCCTGCAGGCTTCTCCTCCCACCAAGTGTACTGCTGTACCAAAGCCTGAGTGGGGGGTGGAAGTGCCTGGGAGTAACTGCATGGGCAGATTTCCCTGGCTTTTCCCCAGAATGGGTGTATCCAACTAATGCATAGATTATAT
>JANIJG010012202.1:0-34147 GCA_024611175.1 Megaceryle torquata
TATGTTAAACCTCATGACAATTAGAAAGTAAAAGTTATATAAAATATCAAAATTTGTCAAATTATTTTATTTTCCTTAACATAATGTGTTCTTTAAGAACACAAAATTTAACAAATGTCAATACGTATTCGTATTTTATGTGTTGCATTGTTTTATTGTCCATAGAGAGTAATAACCATGGTTCTACCACTTATGTCATACTTAGGAGTATTTTTCATGCTTTAAATATTTTTTTTTTCACTTTACAAATTTAAATAGAATAGGTAAATGAGGCACCCATTAAAAATATTTTTACATGTGACTGCCTGAAATTAGGAACATAAAATTCTAATAAATCGCCTAACTTCCTTCATTTTCAGTATCCAATTTCTATCATATTACTTAACACTAAAGAGGAAGTAAAACATATATCTTTGCAACACAGACTACATTATATCTATCTTTCAAACTAAGAGATGAGACGATCACTCTTCTGGCCTCTTCCATGGATTTTTCAAAAAAAAGCAAGTTTAATTCAGAGCTACTCCACAAATAATTTGAATTCCTGTTTATGGTGCTATCATTTTCTGTGTGGACACATCTATTTCCACTTTCTATTTTATTTGCCTTAAAGTAGAAATACCTGTTGAAGCAGGGATAGCATATAACAGTTTACATTGTCTAAATTATGGACACCAACATACATTTCTCATAAATAATATGAGCTTCTTTTAGATATATTTGTTAGCAGGCTCAAGTTATTCATCCTCAAGGAGGTTTTTCACACATGATAAATAGGAAATCAATACAGAAGACCACTGTGGTCACAATTCTGCAGAGACTTGGGCTTCTGAGTTCTGTGTGCTAGGATTAGTGCCTTCAAAGTCAATGTGATTCATAAATGCAATGCTTTACAGTATAAGTGTTTAAGCATGGATATAAGTTTTTGCAGGCTTGCCTAAAGGAAAGGAAAACCTTCTGAAAGTTTTAGGTTTCTGTAAAGATAATAGAAACTGAAAACAGACTAAACATTGAGGAAGTATGAAAAACTTTTCCAGTAATCTGGGAGGGAGGTTCTACTTTTAAATCCAGAATTCCATAGGGAAAAAAAAAAAAAAAGAATTAGTTAAAAAAAATCTCACAAATGCTTTTTCATTAAAAAATAAAAATAAAAATCACATATGAAGTCTGGGTTTTAGATATACGGAGTATTTCAGATATTGAATGAAAGTTAAAATTGTTTTGTCTAGACCTGCCAAGGTCAGGATACCAAAATACCTAAATGAGTCCTAAAAGTGTCTTTGGTCCTTTTGCAAATTACTTTCTTACTCATGTGATTCAATATGTAAAATAAGAATAATTTAACCACTAAGGTCCAATCCCCACCTTCCAAAAAATAAACCCAAAACAACAGCAAAATTAAAAGTCCCAAACTGATACAAAAGGAACTTTTATACTCAATTTCTCCATATTTGTTACAAAAAAATTAGTTCAGAATGAAGCAGATCCTTTCAAGAGAGTGTTATATGTTTGAAAGACTCAGCAGATCTACTAGTCTTTCTAGATCTATTCTCACAACAATTTCAGTATGACAGTGACAATATTTTACTTTAATGAGAATGATGTGTTACTTTCACAGCAAAGTTTAGTTGCCTTTTCAACTTGCAGCAAATGACAAAATGTTATTTTGACATTGAAGTATGGCATTTATCTTAATTTGATGGAAAGAAAAAAAAAATTGGTCTGACATTGCAATGTGGTATTTCTCCTAATATGACTATTTTTTGGTTTATAGTGCATTTGTTTACTAAACTGTTATTCCTATTGGCAAATTAAAATCACAAAATAGCCCTTAGCCTTTCATTTTATTTGAATTCTCCAAACTCCGTTATAAGGCAATATTGACATCCTTAGCACATTACAACAAAACTTTGTGTCATGGCAACAAAAACCAGTGCATTTGTTTTGTGTTTGAAATTTGCTACGGTCATTTCTACAATAGTATCTAGTTAAGTTTTTGGCTCTTTTCTGTTTAATACCCTTTCTAGGTTTCAGTCATCTTGCTGGAGTTAATCATGATCTCTGTACTGAGGCTAGCAAGGCATAAATATTAGATTGGTTCTAAATGGATGTTTAAATTGGATAATGTGCAAAATCTCTTTCTGTGTGACAGCAGAATGATAAATGAACATGCTTTAGAGTGGGAAGCCCTCCAGGTTATATACCTTCCCAAATCCCCTGAAGATTGAGAGCACATCATAGACATTACTGTATTAATATGTATCGATAGACATTACTTTTTGACAAAAAGGTTAATGAAATAAACATTCAGAAGGAAAGACACAACATCAAATAGTTCTGACAGAGTTAATGCATTAACTTATGTGTTCTGAACTGAATATGAAAGGAAGGCAAATTATTTTCTAACACTGATATAGAGGGGAATTGAAAATATTTGCATGATTAATCATTTTTTTTATTGTTAAAACGTTCACTGAAGTACAACACATGTGACTGTGATTAAGATATTGATCCCCCAAAGACATTATCTGTTTCTGTTAAAGTGATGGAAGTTTTTCCACTGAAATAAATAGAAGCCACTTGATCTATGCTGGGGGTAGTAGAAGGGCAGCATCAGGAAGAAAATGGACTTGGTTGTACTTGTAGTACTTGTGTCATACTGAAATTGTGGGTGAACTGAGATCACTAGCAATTCCAGAAGATGAACAAAAGAATCTCTAAAGCTAATGTTTATCTGCAGTATAGAAAGCACAAGGCTATCTCCCAATGCCTTTCCTCATGTTGAGTCATACGTAATCACTCCAAGAGGAACCCCGCTGACTTCAGTTAGATTGTTTCTGCTGAGGAACTGCTGGTGCTGAAACACATCAGAATCTGCTCATAATGTGTGAATGATCTATATCACAGATCTTCCATAATCTCTATATAAACACACTGTAAACAGTTTAGACATGCTAAGGTGAAACAACCATAGTGCAGCATGCAGGTCCAACTTGTAGTACTTGCTGTCTTGGTGAAGAGTAGTGGGATTGCCCTGCAGCAAACACTGGGAGTTGAAAGGAAGGTCAATAATAGTTATAAAATGAAGTTCTACCATATGGAATGTTATTGTTTTCATATGCTGTGAAGCATGGACAAGCAATAGTGTGAGTTCCAGAGCAAACCTGAATCTTCTACAACTAAGCTCAGTCCAAATCACGTCAATTATTAAAAGTTGAGCCAAATATTATAAATTCCATTTTCTTATTAGGTATCTAGCTTTTTCAGATAGGAATTGTAACAAACTTTGTGAAGATACTTATCATGTTATTGGTTCAAATAAAATTTTACGAGTTATCTACTTCTATACATGTAAAACCTGTATTGGCAATACCCGAGATACACAAAACACTAACTTCTACTTCTCAAAATCAAATTTAAGCTTTGCATCATGACCTGCATAATCCTACACAACTCCATTCCAAGTGACCTCATATATATAATGGAATCACAGAATGGTTGAGGTTGGAAGGGACCTCTGGTGGTCATCTGGTCCAACACACGTGCTCAAGCAAGGACACCTAGACATGATTATCCAGGCTCATGTCCAGACAGCTTCTGAGTATCTCCAAGGAGGGAGACTCCACAGTCTCTCTGTGTGTGCTCAGTGACCCTCACAATAAATATGTGTCCCTAACGTTCAGGGAAAACCTCCCATTCTTCAGTTTGCATCCATTGCTTTTTGTCCTTTCACTGGGCACCACTGAAAAGAGCCTGGCTCTGTCCTCTTTACAGCCTCCCTTCGGGTGTTTACATACATTGATGCTATCTCTCCAGAGCCTTCTCTTCCCCAGGCAGAGCAGTCCCAGCCCTCTCTACTTTTTCTTATAGGAGACAGGCTCTAGGTCCTTAATCATCCTTGTGTCACTGCAGTGGGCTCTGTCCAGTGGTTCCACATCTCTGGGGACTGCAGAACTGGACACACTGCTCCATGTGTGGCCTTATCAGTGCTGGAGGGAAGGATCACCTCCCTCAGCCTGTTGGCAACACTTCTCTTTATGCAGTCCAGGATACCTTTAGCTTTCTTAGCTGTAATGGCACATTGCTGGCTCATGGTCAACTTTTCTGGTCCTTTTCTGTCAAGTTGCTTCACAGTCAGTTGGCCCTCAGAGTTGTAGGTGCTAAAAATTATTATTCTTTCCCACTTAAGAAGCAAGAAATGCAAACAACTTTATCAACTGTCACATAGAAATTCTATTCTTTTGGTGAATTATTAGAAAATCTGAAAGGAACAAGTGTATGAGGCTCCAGTTTTGCACCATGATACTCTGGAGCTCTATGGGCAAGACTGGAGTAAGATAGCTAATTAACTGCTTGCTCATTGTATATGTACATTTGAAGGATATCTCAAGGAGCTACTTTAGAAATCCACCTTAAAATCCTCAGGGCAGCCTAATAATGGTGGGCAGAAGTCATGTTTGTATATTTGGGTGGAAAAGAAACATATCTTTCCATAAATCTGCAAAGATTGTACAGGGCAGCTATGAGGGACAGCCAGATTTAGCCAGCAATGATTCAGCCCTGTGGAAGTGCAAGTAGAGAGGAAAGCCATCCAGGCAGACCACATGGAGATAGCAGGGAATTAAAGAATACAGAAATCTCATTCCCCACAAGAGTTCCTTTGTGTGGTTCAACTTAGTCCACTTTGGGAAGGAGCTTGTTTAGGCTTGTGCACATGGAGACTTCACATTATTTTGCAACAGCTTTCCTTGGCAACAGTTCAGATCGATTCCAACGGTCCGTATTGATATGACAGACAGTGCAAACACTGTCAGAAGTGAGAGAAAAAGGGATCCTTACAAGGACCTGTTTGAAATAGCAACAGTCTGTTTCTTTCTAAAGAGTTTTCTTTTACTTACTTCAGTGGCCATAACCTTGCCACAAAAGAAATTCCTTTTGTTTCTCAGAAAGGTCAAAACAGATGAGCAGATGAATAAAGAACAGATTGACTGCAGTGTCCTCACCCAGCTGAAGTGAAAAAGACATGTTGTTTTTCAGGCTATCTCCTCCTTCTGATTTTAGTTGGGATTAGAAATCCAAAAGACAGAGAAACAAAGACAGACTGTTCCTGGTTTAATCAAAAGTCCCAGGAGGTTAACTGTAGTTGCAAGAGTAGCAGTGTGATTTCTCAAAATGGAGCAGGCCAAACAAGCTTCCAACAAACACTCAAAAATTTGGAAGTTTATCTAAATCATTTTCCATAGCAGTTTAAAGTCCTCCCTCTCTCAAATCCATGATGGAATTTTAAATTCATACTGGAAATGGAACAGAAGAATTAACTAAAGAACATGTTATTACTTTTCCTAATACTGATCTATCCAGGGGTCACTGCTAGCTAATTACAAATTTCATAATATTAATATTTTTGTATTTCTATAAAAGTCTCCATAGTTTAGCATACAATTTCTCTCTAAAACCCCTGATTTTAATACCAAAATTGACTCAGAGAAGTGTTAACTTGAAAATTGCCAGGTGAAGACAAAGTGAAACCAAATTAGTAAGTAAAGATAAAATAATACAGATTGTTAGCTTTCATTCTCACAAATGAAAACAGATCTTGGTTAATGGTGCTTTACACAGAACTTCATTGGTACTCTGCCTTCTATGGTGCAGAACTATAGGGACAGAAAGAGATTTTTCATACTATGGAGGCAGACCATTAGTATTAAATGTTATGTTATACATAGTGGAACGGTATTAGCTCTAGGAGCTGAGATTTAGCCTCATATTTTTAGCATTTTCCCCCCTTCCTCTTCACTGATAACTGTGAAAACATTTTCCTAATGCAAATATTCTCTCACTAGGCCCTTGCTGCATGAATCAGTCTGATTTTCCTCTGGGAGCTCATTACACAACCTTATTCTTTTGTCGAAATATGCTGCACCTTTCACATAGGGTCCCTTGCATTTTGCAGTTGAATTATACAAGGAGAGTACAAATGTATTGTTGAGTTGCCTATGCATTTTCAATCCCTGCTTTAATAGGGTTTTAGTCTTCCACAAGTTTTGAAAAATTAAAGCCACCAAAACTCACTGCAATACTGGATGTGGTATCAGTGGAGAGACTCTGCTGAGAAAATACACCATTTCGTTTGCACAGTCAAGTCTCTGCGCTGCTTCCATGCTCACCACCTCAGTGCAGTGATTTATGAGACTTTTTTTCTTCCACATAACCATCCGAGTCACAGGAGGAACTTTCAGCTGCAAAGCTCCGTTTCCTCTCACAATGCAGTATTATTCCTCTGACAGTAATTCATCTCTCCCACAGCAGAGATGTATTAGCCTTTCTCAAATGCAAAAATATAAGGCCAGCTATCAGCTACGCAATAATAAATAGATTGATTATTTCAAAGTATGAAGAATCAGTTTTATCACAATATAACACACTTATCAGTGAGTCAAGATCAACATTATTTTTCACTTGGAACTTTTAAACAACCCCAAATACAAATTCTTATCTATTCAGAATTTTATCATAAATAAAACTTAAACCCACTTAGTTATATCTGCATAATTATTCTCAAGTTAAAGAGAAATCATTAAAAAATATAACAAAATACTTACTGTGAGCTTAAAAACACTTAAAGTTTTATCTATTTTTATAGATAAAACTTTTTCTTAAAATATTTTCTTAAAAGAAAATATTGCAACACTGAAATTAAGATAAGAAATTTTATGCAGAGATACTTTTTTTCAAAGGTAGTAGACCAGCTTACATTTCCCAGTATACTGTCTTCCTACAGAAAAAGTAAACATCCATTTCCAGCAGAACATTAAATCTCCTTTAAATTTCCATTCAGAAAAAAAAAAAAAAAAATTCAAAGCAAATCAAACAGAAGATTCTAAACAGACAAGACTAACATAGACCATGTCATCTGCTTCACACAACTGGACAGACATTTAGGATGTTTGGGACATAGCTGTCTATAAGAATTATGGATGATGCTAAATAGTTAGAAAATATTAACAGTAAGACCTCAACAGTCATGAGGCCAGCAACATTTGAAGCAAAATGACCAATGACTTTTATGTGGAGTCACAAAATTTGTAACAGTCAGTCATTCAATCAACAGTTTGGTTTACAATTTCTGAATGTCTTCTGTATTGGCAAAAATTACTTATCTTCTTAAGAAAATGGAAACATTTGTGGGCTTGCCTTTGCTACACAGCTGTGAAAATTAAACATTTAAAAAGACTGAAATAAATTTATCAGATCATGTGACTTTCATTGCTCTAGGTAGCATTGAAAACCAGAATCATATTCAAAAATACGAATGAAGAAATGATTAAAAAGTTGAACATAGAAAGAGCATACCTATTTGAAATAGCAGTTGAAAGTAAAATTCATTTTCATTAATGTAATGCTAATCAGTAGGCAAGCAGTTAAATTTTTGTACACAAACTTTTAAACAAGACAGAAATGAAAAAGAAACACTTCCTTGTATTTCAGAAAGTTGTATCCACAGAAATGTGCACTGGCTTGAGTTTTTAAAATTTCAATTCCGTGCTTTTCAGCATGTATCAATAGTGCTTTTCACTACATAGTCATATTGCAAATTACTGTTAAAAAGAGAAGACACTAATATTTATCTGCTTCCACCTTATGACTTGGACAAACTCAGAGATACCTATACCATTCACAGTAGATGTTTGCATGAGCTGATCTTGCAAACCTCCAATAAAAGATTTCACAGTGTTTCCTTTGCTAGAATTGAATATCTATTTTTATTTGTCCAGTTGCAGTGACCAAAGAGAACAAAATGATCGTTGCTATTTTTACAACCTTTTGTCTACTGGAAGACTTTTATGTCCCTCTCCCTCAATCTTTTGTTTCCTAGGTTAAACAAATGCCACTCTTTAAACATTTCTACCAGCTCATGATTTCAAAACTTTTCAAGCTTGTTTCTCTCCTCTCAATTAATTCCTGTTGATCTGTATCTTCTCAGAAGTGGGGCTTACAGTGGGGCAGAGCCATCCAGGTGAAACCTTACATTTCCTGGAAAAAAAATTACTAGTAACTTCCTGGATGAAAGATGTAGCCTTCAGCCTGGGATGAGACTTGTTTGGTTCTTTTTGCAGGCTCATAAACTTGTTTAGTTTGTCATCCATTTTAATAGGCCAGTTTCTGTAAAAAGAACTAAGTTCTTATCTATCGTGCTTTTTCTTCACAAACAATTCACACATTTTTTACTGTATTTTACTTTGTTGATTTCAGACTGTCTTGTCAAGTCTTAACAATCATTTTGAATGGCCATAAGGAATTACATTGTGTTTAGGTCTTGTCATTAGTTTGACTTTAGTGTTATCATTACATAAAAAAGATTAATTGGCCCGTGAAAAGCCATTAGTGTCTCCTACAATAAATAATGCCTTTTATTTCTACCCAGGAGAGTTTAAAAAACCTATGATCTCTCTCTTCTTCAAAGTAATAATTGATGACATCATTGAGCTAATGAAGTTACCAAATCCCAGCCACCTCACCTACCCTGTTAGCTCAAACAACTTCAAAAAAGTTAATGGTCTGAGCAATTTGAATGGAATCTGGTCCCAATGGCATACTGGTCATTTTTATAACCATTAGGTAGAAATATGATTTTGTGGGAAGATTGAACTTCATTTGTGAGTTCACTTTTAACCAACATAGAGAATAACCTCAGGAAACTGTTCTGTATGCCATCACCATCTGTCCTGTTCTAGAAAAAGTTCAACAGTCTAAGAAAATAAAAATATAAGCACTGAACTGAGAAACAAGATAAAGTATTTAAGTATTTTCATAGACAAAATTCAGATTCTTTTCTTCTGTTTACAGGATGAATATTGAAAGAACTTCTTGCATCTAAACAGTAAGTAATACCTCTGGTATTACTGAACCTATGATTCTAGGTATATTTTTTTTTTTTTTAATGCTGGGGAAAACACCCCAAAAAAACACCAAAAACTCTTGAAGAGTTTTCTTTTATTGATCAAGAAGGGATTTTTAACTTCTCAAAACTTCATTCCTGGGATAGTTATCCTAGAGTATCCACTTATTTAGCTGGCTCCTTTAAAAGGAGGGCATTTTGCAGTACTTGGAGGAAGGGCCACATTGTCAAGTCATTACCGCTGAATGTTTTCTTTGTCTGGTCTCCTGATGAAATTCCCTTAATTACATTACGCAATCCCATTGTGCCTTAAATGCTACACATCTGGAATGCAGCATAAAGGGTTCATTGGATTGATATTCCTTATTTCTTTAAAATAAAGTGCTGTTGGAAATCTCTTTTTTTATTTGAACTTGTCTGAAAAAAAAAACTCAGAGTAGGCAGAGATCTGTTGTTACAAAAATGTTATGTGTGGTAATTAAAATACCCCATTTACTTCACTGAGAGTGACTGACAGGAATATAGCATCACTCTGATTATTTACAGACCCACCATTTCATAAAATTTACTTAAGTAAAAAGATTTGGCAGCCTTGTATCCCCTGGAAACCTACATGAGTAGATTTGGATCACAGTTTTATTAAACAGTGAGAAATAGTTTAGAGGTATTTTTTCTTCTTGCCCTCTCAATGGGATCTGCAGATATGGCTAAGGGACCTGGGGAAATTCCTTATCTGATTATGGTATTAGTAATAGATAAAGTTCAGGTTTGCTTTTAACATGCAATAACATGAGACAAAGTCAATATTGTTATTCAGATATGCTTCAGTTCTCCAAATAGAACTGAAGCAATTCACTATGTTTATTTATATTTTGGCAATCAGGATCAATTATTGTGCTAGGTGATGTATGAAGACATCTCAGTGTGTATGTAATCTCATTTAGGTCAAGATAAAATTGATGCATAAAATACAGAAAAGGTGGTAAAATTACAAGTACTGCACCAAATAATAAAATTAAACTACTGTGTCAATTTTTACCACTTTCTTTGGGCTATTAACTTAATGGCCATTGTTAAGATGCGTCTAGCAGATGGATTTGTATTCAGAAATATTTGACCCAGCATCTGTGTCAAAAGAAGCACTTATTTTCATTTGTTTGTCATCTGTAGCAACAATTACTTACTGTTTTCTAATCAGTGATATACAACATAGGCATTTCAACTTTATATTCCATACATTTCCAACAGTGACCATGTCAGATGCTTCACATCAATATTAAAAAAGCCCAGTGTAAACGGCAGTGACACTACTAGTAGTATAAACAGCCATAATTACTGAGGCATGATGGTTAGTACTTATTCTGAAACTGTGGTTTGAAATCCATTAAACCCTTCTAATGCAAATGTCCTCTTTCCTTTCCCTAGTCTTTCCCTTTCCTTTTCTGAAGAGCATCCTATGTCAAAAAGCTTTGCAATGTGCTGTGTAGAAAAGTATCACCTTTCATGCATTTTAATTTTTTTTGCATTCAAGATTCTTTAAATGTCTGACATTTTTAAGAGCTAGGAGAACAGAAGTTTCAAACATGTAGTTTCTGTTTTCTTTAGATTCTTTTGTTTCTTGCCATGACAGGCTGTCATCTATCATAAGCAACATAGACTTTGAATCTCTCTTAATAAAATCTTTTTTTATATAGCCATAGGTTTGGTAATTTCATCACATGGTTCTCTGTCCTGGTATTCACTCTGTCTTCTGCATCATTTTTTTTTACTTTTAAGAGAGGGTGGCCAATTTCACATAAAGTATTCCAGACAAACATATCAATGAATTGTGTAATGGTAATAACATTTTAAAATAAATTTTCCCAGTTCTTGCAAACCCTAGTGATTTAGGTTATCCTTCATCAGATTTCTAAGTCTCTTGAACATAGGTCCTCACTAACATATCTGCAGTGATAGCTAGATCCCTAAACTGGACTGCTGCTGTTAATTTTAGACTATTCTAAAGTACTTTTCTTTCCCTATAGCATTGTTATATATTTATCAGCACTGAAATCCAACTGCAATTACACTGACTTAATTTACTCCACCTCACTATGTATCTCTGATTATTTTTCATAGTCCTCTGGATGACCTAGAAAACCCATCTCATCTACAATTGTATTTCTATGCACCACATTACTTTCATTTATCCCAGCATCTGCTCATCTTCCCCATAAAACCAATTACAGTAATGGAGAAATCAGTGAAGTTTTAAAAGACTTCAATAACTCCTTCTTTGGGAATAAAATGTTTCTTGATATAAAATTTGTTCTAGGGAGTAAGAGGAGAGAGAAAATAATGGTAAGAAGCCTGGAAACAAAATTGGTTTGTGAGGTTAATTATACTGGAGAAGGTATCTAGAAAAGGAAAGTTATTAACCATTGCCTAAGAACATACATATTTGACATCCACTTTATTTCTTCAGAGCCTCATTTTACCCTTGGCTTCTTTGGTAAATAATTCTTGTCCCCAGCTTTACCTTTAACTTGGTATTTTCTGGGTGTTTGTAGCCAAGCCAAATCTCGTTCCACCTTCAAGACCAGAAAGATCAGAAACAAGTCCTTAAGCTGGAAGAGAAAGTCACTTACCATGATGGACATCTGCACAAACTTTTTTTTTTTCCAGTGGCCAGGACCAGAAGGAAGATAGAAAGGTACATGTGGTACCAGCTGGAACCTGCTCGTGACAGTCACATTCAGTGTCTAAACACACATCTAAAGACTACTGCAGTAAAATTCTCATCAGAGAGAAGTGGATTAATTTTGCCACCTGGAGAGGAAAAAAGGCATTTTTGGAAACTGATGTTACCTTGCTCATCCAGTGTCAGCAAGAAGTCAAACAACCCTGAGGCTCTGCACCATTTTGATGAATGACAGCTGTATTTCTTCAATGGCAAATGGAAGCAATTTTTGTGAATAAAAATTCAAAAGATTTCCCTTTTCTGATCAGATTACTTCACTCTTCCCTGGGTTCAGACTGACCAGTAGTGAATGTCTTTTGGTATTCTGACAGTCCAAAAGAGGCTAAGTCCAAAAGTCCATCAGCTGGCATTACATCATAATTTCCTTCCCGCTACTGACTACTGGTAAAGGCAGTCAGCAATGTCAGTCATAATGTACTTCTCAGCTATGTGCTATAATATAAACTGGCCAAGTGGTGTCCAGTCTTCTTCATGAAGCTTTTGACACATTCTACTATCAGGAGCAAAGGCTTATATGTAGCAAATGGGGAACATGGAGATTTGAGCCTTTGATACTAGCTGTTAAAATGGGAAGATGAGATGTGTAGAATTGAGATCTACTCTCTAATATACTGCTGTACGTGCAGGTCTGGCAGCTTTTCATTAGGAAAGGGGAAACACCTTTTATGTGAAACACAGAAATACAAAAAAAGGTGAAATTCATAACATTTTTACAAAGCCAACCTTCAAAGAAGATATTTATGGTAAGAAATTAAATCAGTATAATGAAAACTCCACCTGATACAACTTTCATATTGGCAGCCTCTCTCTTTAAGGAAAATATGCCAAAATACCTCCAAATATATCAAGTGATTCCATGCCAGTCCTTGGAAGAGGTCAGCTGTGTTAGGCATCTCTTGAGTGGTTGATTAAAACACAACAGAGATCATTTTATGTAACATTTATCGTAAATACGATTCCAGATTAAGTCAGAATAAATTTAATGAAAAATAACTTACTTATCCATATGGTCTTCATCAGAGTTATACCCTGCACTGACCAACATTAACTGGTTTTGGGCAAACTGAATAGAAGAGATAGGCTTGTAAAATATTCTGATGGTAGAAAAACTGAGGTGTTTACAGACCAGTCGAGGCAAAAAAAGTGTGAAGACCAAACTGAGAATGACCTGTCCAGCAATCTGTGTCATGTTGCAGAAGGAATTTCAATTCAGTCATCTCTGATGACCAAAAACTGTCACAAGGGGACTTGAGATCTCTTAGCCTACACTTAGTTAAATACTTCTATGAAATTTATTTCCAGATTTGAGGCCAAGTATCACAGACCACCCACATCCACATATCCTAGCACTTGGCCCCATGTCCTGTGCTATTTCTGAGTAGCATATGATGTGATGTTTTGTATTTTATGTTTATTCAAAGTGTCTGCAAACAATGTTGAAGCCTACTAGAGTGTTTGGGTTTTTTTTTATAGCATGATATTGCAAGTGTATGTTACATGCCAAAGGGTATGCTGGTAAGGTAGATGGGTGCATTTGAGATGGCAAAATTTGTTGAAATAAAGAAAATATGGGTCAAAGTTCAACATCTGCTTCAGTCTCGACTCATGCTGCCTATTGGAGATGGTCCTGGGTGCATGCTACCCAGAAAACTATGCCTAATCTTTGTCTCTGAGAAAATTAGTCACTGTTAGTGACTAGATGGTACCTGGAAACATGGTAACAATAAAGGAATATAGATGGCTTGAAGTTCCTCCTTCTGTCTCACTGTTATGTATTTAGCAACATAACTGCAGGTTTTGGGAGGAAAATAGGACTTGGGAGGAATACAGAGGCACTGTCTGAGTGTGTAGAAATGAGATTAGGAAAGCAAAAGCCCAGATGGAATTGAATCTGGCAATGGATGTCAAAGGCAGCCAAAAGGGCTTCTAAAAGTATGTAGGTGACAAAAGGAAGACTACAGAAAATGTGGGCCTGCTGCTGAAAAAGACAGGAGGACCTAGTGACACAGCAGATGGAAAAGGCTGAGGTACTGAATGCCTTCTTCACCTCAGTCTTTACTAGTAAGACCAGTCTTTAGGAATCCCAGGTCCAAGAAACATGAGGAAAGCCTAGAGCAAGGAAGATGCACCCATGGAGGAAGAGGATCAGTACAGGGAACACTTAAGCAAGTTGAACATATATAAGTCCATGGGCCCTCAGGGGATGAACCCACAAGTAATGAGGGAGCTGGCATATGTCATTGTGAGGTCACTCAACAATCTTCAAACAATCATGATTCAAATTGCTTGAGGACTGGAGGACAGGAAACATCACTCCTATCATCAGTAGCACAAAGTCTAGTTGGAGGCCAGCGGTCAATACAGGGTCCAGTAATACCTATACAGTAATACTGGGTCTTGTTTAATACCTGATTACTGATTGCAGTGATGGCGCAGTGTATCCTCAGCAAATGTGTTGATGACAAACTGGGAAAAGTGGCTGATATGCCAGAGGATCCTGCTGCCATCCAGAGTGACCTCAGTAGGTTGGAGACATGGGCTGACCAGAATCTCATGAAATTCAGTAAGGACCACAAAGATGATTAAGGGACTAGAGCATCTCTTCTCTGAGGAAAGACAGAGTGAACCAGGACTGTTCAGCCTGGAGAAGGCTCAAGAGGGATCTCATCAGTATATTTGAAGAAAGGGTGCAAAGAGAAAGGAACCAGGATCTATTCAGTGGTGCCCAGACAAGAGGCAGTGGGTGCAAACTGAAGCACAAGAGGTTCCCTCTAACCTCAGGAAATATTTTTTTTACTGTGAGGGTGGCTAAGAACTGTCACAAGTAGTCCAGAGAGGCTGTGCTCTCCCTCCTTGGAGATATGTAAAAGCCACATGGACATGCTGTCTAGGCACCCCTGCTTGAGCAGGTGGGTTGGACCAGATGAATTCCCGAGGTCCCTTCCAACCTCAACCATTGTGTGATTCTAGATTGGATCCTCTATTTATAGTCCAGGATTGACCCCTTAATATCAGTCTCTTAAGATAAACTAACAAAGATCACATAACAATAGTTAAGTTCATTTAGAGAAAAAAAAAAGCAGATTCAATTACTAAGTTAAAGTTTCTAGGGTTTGTTTAGCAGATTGTTGAGTACTAAATGGAATTAGAGCATAGGGTAGTAGCCCAGCATTGGCATGTAAAGATGTGGATGATAGCTGTAAGATTTGCATCTGAAGTAAACAAGCAGTGTCTGCTAGTCATAAAACATTATGTAGGTAGTTCACAGGATGTCTCAATATTTTGACCCAGTGTCTAGTACAAGGGAGTCCCCAGCTTACTTGAGGTCAGCTTCATAGTACACCGTCATAAATAATATATATGGTGTTTTTTCTGGTCCTATCCACATGACATTTTAAAGAGTATCTCTATTTATAGGGACCTAACCTGTCTCATTCACTAATTTTTAATGAAATCATATTACTTTCCTCTTGTCCTGGATGACTTCTGCTGCACTATATATGACTTCCTGGAGAACTGCCTGACTGTTGGGAAGAAACTATGCTATACAATTCCCTGAAGTGTCACAGCACTTAAGATTTTAATCCAAATATTCTTCTGTGATTGCAGTGCTCTCTCAGCCTCTATTTAAAAGTAGTTTAGGAATAAAACTTCTATTTTATATGCAGTCCTTCTCTCCAGTTAAGTTACTCTATGCCCCTATGCCAAATTTTTAGAGGCTGACTTTTATTTTCTCACAAAAATGTCTCGTTTTGACTATCACCCTAGTCACATCTCAGTGTACCGCGTTGCTTTGAAGAATTGGGGCACCAAGAAATCAGGAAAATGAGGCTTTAGGTTAATTTTTGTTGTTGTTGTTGCCACATTGATTACTAATAGTCTGTGATTTGCTAATGTAATGATAAAACAAGCAGTGCATTTTGCCTACAGTGACTGACTTTTTGGTTATGTATTAATACTGTCTTACATTAAAACAGAAAGTTTTCTACAAGCTGGAAGCCACAATGGCTATATTTAGCTATGGTTAATTCTACGTCCTAATGATTAGTGAACTGAAACTTAATTTTTTGTTAATATTTATGTGACAATTGAAGTGTCAGTTGCCACCAAGAACCCAAAGTGATCTCCAGATTTGTAATAGTGTACTGCTGACCTAAAGACTCGAACCCTGAAAGTCAGACCTGTAACTGATCTGCATCTGCAAGGAAACAGTTGAATTCACTGGAGCTTGAGAGCAACATTTTGAAGCTTGTCATTAAATTTCAGTTGAAAAGTAGGTATTTTATGTTGCATATCGGAAATCTTTAAGCACCACAGATCTATTATGATTTCTGCAAGCTAAAAATTTAGCCTAAGCCTCACAGAATCTTCTCATGGAGGAGGAATGACAGTATAGCCCCACTCTGGGGACAGTAATTTGGAAACCAGGTTTAAAAAGGAATGTGGGGTTTTTTAAGTCAGTCTTGCTGTGATGTGGGTTAGTGAATGGTGTTCACTTCAGTCTTAGCAATGGTCCACAATAATGAGCTGTGAACAGAGAAGTATATTAAATCATAGTATGAGTATATAGAATTTATGAATCATCTTTACACTAAAGTGAGTGGTGAAGCAATTTTGTTTTGTATTAAAGAGAGATGAGGCAGCTACCTCCCTAGAAGAGCTGGATAAGAAATCCAATGTTTTCCCATGAAAAGTACTGAATCATTAAAAGAATGACATACACTGTAGGAATGTATCTATTTCAGTATCTTCCCATTGGAAATGTGAAAAAATCTGGTTTCTGACAGTTTATAGGCCTTCTCTGCAATTGTGCCAGCTCCTGAACCAGCTGGGCTGCCTGACTTTCAGGATCATGAACCACCTCCTTGGGAAATGGGGTGCCACAGAAATCCCAGGTCCCTAACACAGCTGGGTCTTCACAGTTCATAGCCCTTAATATGGGTCACACTGCTCCAGGAATGAGCTCCTCTGGGTTTCAGTAGTTTCTAAATCACAGCTCCCACGCATTTTATTTTTTACAATTTTAAATATATCTTAAACATTATGAATAGAGGCTTTGAATAATATTTTAAATGTTTCATTTTAATTTCTTCTTCAAAGTATCTCCTCTGTTGTAATAAAGCAATTTGACACCTTGAATCAATGTGTAAAACTGCTCCATAATAACCTCAAATATGGGAAGAAATACTTGGAAGAAGAAAGTAAGGTGCCTCACTGAACACAAGTTAGAGTAGCAGCTGGTTTATTACTGCAGCAAAATGCAGCCAAGCTGCTGTTGATATTAAAAACAGGTGTCTATCTAAATTGTGCTGAGTGCTCATCTTATTTACGAGTTCAAAGTTTCAGTCTTCTATGAAAACTAAACAGAAGGTGCTCTGAAGAGAAAAATAACATAAGCGCTATGTCAGAAGCTGTTGTTCTTTACAGTAAGATTCAAAATTAAAAAAAAATGGATGCGACTAAGTAAACAAATTTAAAATAAAAACAAATATAAAATCACAATCTGCATACATAGTAATAACAACAAAAGCAGAATAAAATAATTTTAACTTAAGATATTTGAAAATTACCAAAAAATTGCATTCTTAAAGTCATTCTACATTTAATTTATGGTTTTTTGAACTAACATAGTAGTTGGTTTGAAATTGAATCCATAATGGATTCCGTTTTCCACAGAGCCCTTTGTAATTTTTACTTTTCATTTCAAATTCAAATAGAAGCAAATGACAAACCCTCTAGTGGTGGATTTTCCTATCTTTGTCCAATTTTGTTTGCAAGCACCACAAGAATCTTTAGGCTACACTGTGGGAATGTAGTATTTTCTTCAGTAGTCTGTGAGCCATAACCAAGGATATTTTGTCTTTGTTAATATCCATTTAGATGCCTTCTATTTTAGTCTACATTGTATTTCCAACATATGTCTGCTATGGAGATGCCAGCTCAATATATAACATTCCTTGGGATTTACTGCTATTATTTGCAAAGTACTTTTAGAAGAAGCACACAAGATGCAGATTGAAGGAAAGTAAAATGAACCAGCTCTGGGGAACTGGATATATTAATCAAAACATAGACAACAAACTGTAAAATGTGAGAATCTTTTACAAACTAAAGGCCTTTGCAAAAACATCATGCATATTAATTATATCTTTTGGAAACTTCTCATGTAGTTCATTGCGAAGTTTTCTTTCTGTATGAGCATTAAGCGTCTGTCATGAAATTCACGTACAGCTGTACAGGTGCAGCTATACCCAGAAAGTGCAACTGCCAAGATCTGACATCCCACCTGTCCTCAGGAATGTTTCCTATCCTGATAAGAAAAATACAAGACCTGTTCTTCAGCATAAGTCAAAGTTTAATTTTGTTTCTTTAAAATCAAGATAGCTGGAAATGCAGTCATGGTTTTGAAGTGCTTATTGGGTGTCTTAATCCAATAGTTTTATGATCTGACTGATTTCTTGCAGTACTGAACTTACTTGTTAAAAAATAGAAATTAAATGGGGAAAAATTCAGATTAGTGCTGTTTTTATTTTAAGAATAAAAAATACTTATATTTCATTTAAAACTATATTTTTATAAGCAAAGGCTTGTATTATTCAGAAATTGACTTTATAGAAATTTGAGGTTTATTAATATTTACTTAATTATTCCAATAATTTAATTAAAAATTTAGTAATAGTGCAAACATTTCAGTGGAAAAAAGTATGAAAGTGTCTTTAAAAATTTTTTTAAATAGTCTTTCATTTGAAACATTTAACCAGGTTTTGGTTTTTATACATATTGGGGAAAATAGTGTATCCATTGTTCACCTTCAGACCTCATGAGCTGAAGTTAGATACAGTACATGTGTGACATTTGAAAAATAATATGGACTTTAAAAAAAACCAAAACAAAATAACCTGTAACCAAAATTCTGGGATTAATAATTTCACTTATGGTGTGAGAATTTTTGAGAAACATATTCTCAGACCCCTTATATGAGATGACTGCATACCCAGCTGTAGCAGGAGCACTGAACTCTGCTGGTTCTAAGACTACTGCCACTACAGTAAGGTTCATAACTTTGAAGGCAAAGCTGGTGAGCTGCATCAGCTCCCAGCACATTTTTTCTCTTTCTGCCAATAAAGTTGGAGTATCTAAATTTTTCCTTTCTTTTCAGTACTCATAAGGATGCACATTTATCATTTTTTTTACCCTATCACAGTCCTGAGAAGAATCAATTAAACATGATGTCCTGAGCTATTCTTTCAATGGAGCCTTCCATGCTACATCTGCCTCTCTGGTGCCATAAACCCTGCTGCAAATTGTGCTGATTCTGAGTGCAGCAGTCTAGAAACAATATCCTATTTTCCACAGTCCCTTAGAAAGTCTTGGAAAGAGTGATGACTCCTTTACAGGGTAGTGACACTCTTTTTCCCTTGGAGTACTTATTTCCACCTCAGAAGACATTTTTCATGTTCTAAAGTATGCCTTGACATAATTTCCTGGAAGCCAGCCATGTCTAACAGGTTAAAACCTTTAAAGATTGTCCAGTCTGCAGGATTTTTTAAAGAGCAGGAATGGCTCAAGTATGATGTGGGCCCAAATGCAGAGTTTAAAACACTAGAGGTATCTAAAAATAGTGCTTAATAGCAGTGGAGAAATGTTCCTGTGCCTCGTCTATCTCCAGATTCACCATGGGATAGAAGCTGCCTATATAGATACCAGACACTGGTGATTTGTTTGCATGCAATAGTTGAATAGATATTACAACTGATCTTCATGGGAAGAAAATACAGATTGTGGAATACTTTAGAAAAGACAGTAAAAGTATAGCTATTGGACTGCAGCAAATCCTGATCCACAGGGAGGAAGATCAGTGTGGATCTGCTCACAAATCTGGGAGTGCAGAATTATGGAAACATCCTTACTGCTTCTTTTTGTGTTTCTAGAAGCTTTTCTTATCATGTCTATGTTACACAGAGACTCCACTGTCATGATAGGAACAAGCTTTGTGGCAATGGCATCCTGTACTATATCATCTTCTATGCCTACACCTTATCTTTCTTCTCCTCTTTCTTCTACTAGGCAAAAAGCATCACTTGTTGATAATTGTTACCAGTGTTCCCCTTTTTCTTCCCAAACTTACTGCCCCACAGGTCTTGCCCGTTCCTTTCAGTTTCTCCCCAGTAGCAGGGTCCAACTTTGTTTCTATATTGTAGCATTATTCAGACAGTCTGTCTTACTTTTCAAATCACAAAAATAAGGCCATACAAATCCTTCTGTCTTCAGCACAGGTTAAAGACTTTCCACCACTCCAATCAGAGAGCAAGAAAGAGCAGCAAGCAACTAAATTTGGTGAGCAGTTGTGTAGGTACCCCATCAAAATGCTTGGCCACCTCAGTATTAAAATTATCTAAACATCAATCTAATTAGAAAAGCATACACTCCTGAGACCTCTCAAGACATAATTTTCATTAGCTGTTGCTTATAGCTTGATTTGATGGAAAGCAATGAGCCAGATTTTCACTAAACCATCTGTTAGATAACGATGAGATATCATGACATATGGCCATTTGGTGAATATATTTCCAATATTTAGAGCTGTGTAATGAGAAAGAATCCCTTGACATAAAAAAAAAAAAAAAAAATCTTCTTTCAAGGAGGTCCTGGGAAAAACTCCAGACACAGACAGATTCACAGATGGAGTGTCACAGTGTATCATATATTTATTTCAGTAAGACAGTTAAACTTTAAGAAATAAAACACAACAGCCATTTGAAGTAACATTTTCTAAATTCCAGCAATCTCACTGCTCTCTATCTGAAAACAGGTTAATCATGTCCATGCATTTCATCCAACCATTACCTATATCTATTACAGGAGAGAAGCAGTAGACAGAAACAATAAACACTGCTAATTGCAGGTTTAGCTTGTGTTATATATCTTCCTCACTTCATGCCAGATTCCAAATCCCATTCATTCATACCTCTAAGAGTGTGTATACAAACACAAGCTGAAAATAAGTAACATCCATCTTACTACAAGGAAGAAATTAATATTTCTTTCTTGTTCAAATATCACTAACACAGTAGCACTCAAATTCATAGATCATTACGTTCTAATAGATAAGAAGCACCTCAGCATTTAGCACTTAAATATTCATCTCCATCTTTAAACATTTCAAATGAAAAATATTCTTTATGCACCTCTTATGTTTGTCAGATAACTCTAAATATCTGTAAGGAGTACCATTAAATCCTTCAGAAGCTGTGCAGTCATGCATAATCCATCTCTGTTTGTAAAACAAAATAAAATGAATCAGCCTCCTGTTTCAGAGGAGACTCCCCCATATATTTTCATATGGTCTTTAATAGCAACTAAAACCTATTTCTTATCCTATTGAGTATTGCTGAGGCAGCTGCAGAGAGACAATGAAAGGCTGTTTGTAGAAACAGCAGATTATTTTTCTTTCTCTGGGTAAGTTAACATTTTAATGCTTTTAGCCCTCAAAGTTATTTTTGGTGGAACCAATAGAATCAGCCATTGTGACAAAGTCTGATCCCATAGCCCTGTATTGTTGTAAATGATAGCCCCAGTTTCCATTTTCTGTAAAAAGTAGATTAAAAAAAAAAAAAATCCTCTAAAAAATAGAATCCCCACTTAGCTATCCCCATTGCTATCCATATGTTGATTTTTCCACACACCATAAAGCCATTCTTTGCATGAATAACTAGGATGTTTTAATCACTGTAAAATAATGAAAATGGGCCACTGATTTCTCATCCTCCACTGATTAATCACATGCACATGTCTCTCCAGCTCACAGCTGCATTTCTGGTGTAGTGAGAAGCATACCTGTAAGCTCCTTGAAAACAAGGAAAAAGTCATTGGAGGGGACATACCATAATCACAGTAAATCAAAATAGGGTATGCGCAGTTTGCTATCAGAACATCAATCATCAGAAGTAAATTGCTATATTTTGGGCGACAGCCAGCGTCTGTAATTTTTTGGAGTAATAATTGTGAATTTCACAGCTACATTCCATATATCTGGCAAAACCTGCTCAGGCCAGCCCTCCTGAGATGCTCATGGAGAGGCACACAGCCATGTCCACCTCCATCAACTTGCAGCGCTAATCAGATTACAAAGTGCATCTCAGGGAGTACATGGGTGACTCTGTGTATGGGGACTCGTGTGGTGATGAAGTGGAAATGTTTAAATCAAGGCTTCTAAAATAGGAAGATCAGTGTGGTGCTTCAAGACAGGCATAGTTAGTAGTGATGGATATCTTTAACACTGCCAAGATCCAGCTGAGATAGGTTCTCAGAAAGTACAGAGGGAAGATAGATTATGTTTTCTTCTACTGGAATTGAGTCCCCACCTACATTGCTACAAATCTCAGACCTCTGACATTTCAAAATGTAACAAGACTGTTGACTTTAAGGTGGAATATGCTTTGAAAGGGTTAAGAGAACTGAAGAGCATCATATAGTCCCTCTTCTTAACTGATTATCTCTCTAGTGCTGAGAACCAGAGCCATAAATAAAATAATACTGAATTCACATAAAATCTTGAAGATGTTAATTTAGTTTTACTAATCTCTGTGAAGAACATTGTATATCAGGAGGTATTTACTGGAATAGAAATAAAGGTAGCTTAGAATATAAACAGAAATAAAGTGACAAGAAGAATATCTTTCCTTCTAATGGAGTGATACAAACATACTGCTGTATTTAATGCTGGCTGCATTTGTTATGTAAGATGAAAGAATTTGCTCAGGGCAAGTGGAGCCTGTAGTTTACAGGAGTGTTACTGACATGAGGAACCACTAGATCGCACATTTAAAAACAACAGCATAATCTCTGAGGTAAGTTTTGACCTCTCCTGTTACAAATGTAAAGATGTTTCAACTTAAAGTTAACAAGCAATTGAGTCTGGTAGTTTCTTTTTCTTTTTTTTTTTTCTTTCCTTCTTTTCCCCTTTAAGAATAAGGCAATTCTGCGCTGCATGCACCAAGAATGGAGTACGTTACCATCACTAACGTGTAACAAGAATATTTAACCAGGACATCCTAACGCAGTAACTCCAAAAGTCAAAGCAGGGATAGCAAACGACAATGTAGGAGAACCACACAGTGAGAAAAGATTCATTTATATATCTGTGATAATACAAGAAATCAAACTCTCTTGGAATAAAGAAATGGATATTCAAGTATTTACCACATGTGAAATATAGATAAAAAATAAACTCATTTGTTTTCTTGAGCTGTCAATCTCATGTCTTTGTTAAATGTTGTCCATAACATCAGCTTTAACAAAATAATTATTTAACTAAAAGATTAATAGGTGCAAAACTGATAAAATTTTGCTTTAAACAGTAGAATTACCTGTTTTGAAGGAGTGTGAACCAGAAAGGATTACACTTGCATCAAAGAAGATCCCAAAGGCTTGGAATCTTAGCACCAGACAAAGTGCAAAGACCCAAGTGACGGAAACAAAGATGTTTTCCTGTTAAACACCCTTCCTGTAATGAATCATGCACAAATGTTACTCTACCTAGGAAAAATATTTGTATTTCAGTGACTACTTGAAGTGCTTAAAATATAATTTCATAGTAGTGCCGATATATCCCAATGCAAACAAAGTGTATATTGATTGGATATACTTCCTCTGTTAATGCTTCTGCAAAGTGATTAAACTGAAATACTGTGTATACTGCAGTGGTAGTATAGCAGCAGTCAAGTTACCCATCACTGTATGAAGAGCTTAGGTTTTAGAACACAGAACACAACCATTTTGATAAAACTGATTCTATCTTTTCCATAACCTACTTTTGACAAAAACAGCATCAAATATTTTCAGTGAAATAGATATGAAGCATAGCAACAAGCATACGCTGCCTGTCATATGGTATGTATTAACTCAGCTAAAAATATATAGTGCTATTCTGGAAGGCTTTTCACTGATTGTAATAAATGTGTAGAATTACAGAAATACAGTATTAGCCTTATAACTTTACACTTGTAAGGCTCATTTTCCCTCTTGAGAGTTGCAAAACACTATATAAACATGATAAGAGAGAAAATAAAACCCCAGTCTAACTTGGTAACGAAAGGTGCAGGAAAAGCATAGGAAGAGTTTAGTGACTGGTCAAACATCCCATATCAACACTGTGACAGTGCCAAGAACAGAACACCAAGCTCCTAGTTTTAAATCTTTAGTTTTAACATTTAAGTACTTCCTGAGAAGCCTTCCTTACACATACCTTTAAGTATATCAGATCTCTGCTGGGTATAAAGTCAACACAAATCATCCTGCTTTAAGCAGTTTGTGGTCTTGCTAATGTGATTATATTCACATCATTAAATGATAACTTCATGAAAAGTGAAACTACCACAACATACTGAATCAATAGCATGTTAAATTCCTTTAAGATATATCTTAGAGGGTAAATTTTCAACTCTTATTCATATGAGACCCCATGTTTACCTGGTCATGGTCATGCTTTGTCCTTGCTTGGATCAAATGGCAGATCAAATGGCATACACACACATACACCGTTTCTCCTAATGCAAATAAGTTGATCAAGTATGCTTTACCCCACAGAAGCACAAAAAACCTGGATGGGCAACCATGTCACTACTGGGAATCCCCCTGCAGAATCAGACATGGGTGAATTACCACCCTGACAAAGCACAACCTTATAAAAAGCCATAGCAGCAGATCATTACACATACTGTTTTCTGTTTAAGAGTTTGGTTTTTAGTAGCGATATTCCTGAAGACATGATTCCATAAAAACTCAAGTGCTTTACT
Organism: Megaceryle torquata; assembly: GCA_024611175.1. Lineage (NCBI taxonomy): Eukaryota > Metazoa > Chordata > Aves > Coraciiformes > Cerylidae > Megaceryle > Megaceryle torquata. The sequence continues at coordinate 24,437 of JANIJG010012202.1, forward strand.
GAACTTGGATCCAAAATACAAAATTAAAAGAATAAAATAAAAAAAAAGATGTAATTTGTACTGATATTGGAAAAGCAGCCATTTTCACCTAAGGTTTAGAAAGAAAATGCTTAAATAGTTAGAAGAATATATTTATTTAATCAAAACGTTATTTTCTTCTAAATTTCCCCAAAGACTGCAGTTAACTATGGAAACAGACAGATTCTTTATTGAACCTTGTATACTCTCAAAGGCAATCTCTCTTAAATGGTCAAAAATTATCTATTTACATATCTACCTGCAAGTGGTTTTCTTAAGGGCTTTTTTGCATGCCTAAGAATCCAGAATAACAAATCCCCGTAATATAGAGTGTAAAACATCCAATGGCAGTAGTATACATCAGTCTAGAATATCAAATGTCATGATACTATCTCAGAAGTGCCTTAATGATGTAAAATAGAACAGGTTAAAAAAAAAAAATTTCTTCCCCATTATTGTTGTCATAGCCTCTGTATGTTTTGGGATCAGTCACCAGTCTGCCCAACTACCATGATGTGTAAAAAGCCATTTTCTCTTTGGTTGGTCCAAACTGTTGTTGCCAAACTAGTTTACTTCTGCAGCTCTTAAGTTCTCTCTCAGACAAAATCCAAAGGAAAGGAATAAAGGAAAGTCCTAAATTTTCTGCACAGTTACCACTAGTTTTCTCCAGAAACATGCTTTAAATTGTCTTAGAGCTATTTGACCACATTTTAATTAGTTTTTAAGTTGTAATGTGAGAATTTATTCTCTAGTTACACAGAATTATTGTTGGTTTGGGTTCTTTTGCAAATTAATCATGAAATTTTTCCTTATGCATCATGTTTCTTCAGCGTTCATCTGCATTAATGACTACATTAATGGTATTTGAGATGTTAATACTCTCTCCTAGTGTTTCCAGAGTAGTTCATGTTTTTCTGCCAGTCAGGACTGAAAGAGAAGCAATGTTTTCAATTCAGTCTGAGGTAGGTTTCTAAGGATAATTACAGGTTTTTATGTCATTTAAATAATGATTTTTTTTAAATCCACAGTAAAATGATCTACCCACCAAAACAACACACAAAACCTTCACTCATTATTGTAAGCCAATATTTTTCATATATATGTAAGATAGGGATTTGCTCCTGGCATTAATTATTACAAGGGTAAACTACCCCCAGTGACAACGTTCAGAGGAACTGCTTGTCACAGTCAGGAACTGCATCCTAATAACTCTCAGTGACAAAGCCTTCCTAATGTGGAGTCTGAGGGACTGTAATGTCTTCTGACTTGGAACACAGTGTGAGGGAAGCTGTCCCGCAGCTTCTTTCAATCCATCATTAGTTGTTTCAACTGACACAGGTACAAATTAGAAATGTTTGCTGAAATTAGCTGATTTGTCACCTCAGTTCCCTTCTTGCCTCTTGAAATGAAAAGGCTATTCACAAACACAGAGAAAAGGCTTACATTTGAGCACCCTAGGAAGCCCTACAAAATACACTTAAAAACAAAACTATGTTTGTATTTGAAAGGACTCCAACTGAGAGCTCAGCAGCAATGCACAATTCATCCTAACGCTGTCTTTATCGAACCTGTCTTATATCTCTGTAAAGAAAAAAAATTGTACATTTCAGATGCACCACCTTGTATAGCACAAAATTAATTTTAGAGTATAAGTGAAAAAAACAAGGAAATACAGGAGAAGTTAAAGCTGAATTAATTCTGTCTCTGGGAAAGAATTTCTACCCAGAAGCATTACTTTATATATAATTATTTGATAGGTAATGACAAACAACCTAATGATTAGGGAAGCTGTCAACACCATAGATTTGCCAGCAATAGAAAGCATCTGGAGCCCTACACGGAAATAAGTACCACAAAAACAGATTTTAAAATGAAATGTGCCAACCATGCTTACCTCATTGCATAAATTCTTGTTGCACTTCTGAAATAATCTCACATTTATGTTTTAAAAGATAGGGAAGTGATACAACTCAAGAGCTACTATCCTAAAAAAAATGACTGTACAACAGAGTGTGAGAACTTTAACAAGCAGTGATAAGTCACTTATGGAAGGTTCTCTAAATAATATTGGTCACAAGAGTAATGAAAAAAGTGGTAATAATACATGAAAGACAGGAATGTACTTTGTAATTTCAGAGCAACTTTATATGTCAGACTGCCAGATAAATATTTACAACACACTCCAACTTAGCTGAACTTATATGACTTCAGTCAGGGGTAACTGCCTTCAGACATGAAGGTTGTGAAATATGTTATCAACTTTCCAGAGCCTGCCTTCAAAATCACATTGAAAGTGGAGAGCCACATGGCTGTCTAGTGTTATGCAGACTTAGAAACACTGATAGGAAGTTTATAAAATTCTCCCCGGGGGAAAAAAAAAAGAAGAAAAAAAAAAGAAGAAGAAAAAAAAAAAAAAAGACTGCACTGCTATCATATTATTTAATTAAAGCTAGGGAAGGTTGTTCTTTTTGTATGATTCCTATAACTATGCCTGGGAACACCGACCTGTGACATAGGAGGCCATGTAGATTGCTGAGACTTTGAACATGGATGGTAAGAATCACTTTGACAAGTGAGAACAAATGTGTAGAAAGCCTGTGCAACAGGCCTCTAGCCAGATCTGCAGTGTCAAGTTGTCTTCTTTTAAAATAAACGTTACTAGTGCTACACAAGAGTGGAAAGGAAAAGCATACCAGTTAGAAAAGACTGTGAATGAAGACAGACACCAGCCAAAGTTGCCACTTGCAGCCACAGTCACAAGTGGCAACAAATAATTATTTTAGTTTAAAAACCAGTTTAAAATCTTTCAGATGTTAAATAAGAAAATGTGAAGAACGGACAGTATTTCTAAGAAATGTCACATTTCATTTAGCATCATTATTATTATTTTATTAACAGATTAAGTCATTATAAGAAATTATCATAGAAAGAACCTTTTACCCTGCTAAACTGAAGACAAATAGAAGCAAACTATTCCAGGTATGACACAACCTTGCAATTTAGGCAATAGGTCATGTACAATAAATTCTTCAAACTGCAGTTGAAAGGAGTGCTTTGGTGTCAATTACTATTTTGAAGTATTTCTAGCAATGCAGAAAATTCAAAAAATTCCCAGTTGGGATTCCTTCCTTTAATTGTTTCATTTCTTTCCAATTCCTTTCTGTTTTCTGAACCTGAAGCACATCTAAAATACTATTTTCTGTCTTTTCCACTTGATGAGAAAAGCTAGAAATTACTTTTGTTTCATTAGTTTGCACTTTTTCTATTGTTAAAGAAAAGCTAAAATAGAATATACTATACTAATTTTTTAACCTTTCTTCATCCTGGGTTTGTGCTCACCTAGAAAAAGCAAAGAGCAAAGGGTTAGTCACGTAAAGATTTTTCTCACAACACATGTGAATTTATTATTTCTGTCATACCCAGTACTAGCTACTGCTACTCCTGCTGCACACTATAGGATAGTGAGGTTGGGTACTGCTGTTACTACTGGATAGCAATGCTGCCACTGAGAAGACTATAAGACATCATAAAAAAGTAGCAATCCCCACTATTTTCCCAGCTGATTCTCGCATGAAATAAAACCTACCATTAGCATACTGTATGTAAAAACAAAAAACAAACCATACACAAATCAATGAGTTTAGGTATATTACTGTCTGAATAATCTGACATTTGCTCATCATGTCCCACAACAATAAAGTGGACTATTACTACAGACACAGTGAGTTTGTCAGCTCTCAGCACAAATGACAACGTGTGCAGTTTACATAATGGAAAAAAGCAAGAAAAGGCTCTCACTTTATTGTACGTTCTCTATCTAAATGGTTTTAAATAAAGCAGAAGGATAGCGTATGTTGTTCACAGCAGCCTAATGAAACCTTTACCAATATCCAGCCAATTGATCTGAGAAACATAAATCAAGATGACTGCAATTTAGACCCCCAGTTGAGACTCATGTTGAGTTCTGGAATACTGGTTGCAATGCATAGCAGGAGAAGAAGCAGGTAGACGGCAGGGAGAAGGGCTAAATGGATCCTTTTTTGGAGGTGATGCAGGAAGGATTTTTCCAGGTGTATTAGAGACATGAATCACATTCTTGGCCTAATGAAAGGAGGGACAAGTTGTACTAATTAGCCCACCCATTTAAGCTCTTTTCTTGAGATTCCTGCTTGGCTCTCAAGTAAATTAAATTGATTTAGCTTACAACATTCCAAAGAAAAGGACTGAGGGAGGTACTTCTAATTCACAGGAAAGAAGTATTTTCTTTTTTAACAAAAGCAGTCCTGGGAATACAAAACAAATGCATCTGTAGCCTAAATCTCTGCAACAGCAGTGATTTTTCCCTACTACTGAAGTAGAAACCCATCACCCAAGCTAAATGTATTTGGCATGTCATTAACCAGGCTTAGAATCAGTTCCATTTGACTTTGTCATAGTCTCATCTACAGTGGTTTTATACACAACATCCACATCAATTTTACTGGTTTTTAACATTTGAATTTCTTGTTTTGTTTTAACATGACCTGTCAGAAGAACAAGATACTGTGAAACCCCACTGCTGTCTCTAACTGGTAAGATAATCAATGTTACAGGCCTGTTCCTCTTATCTTTGGGGAGTGTTTAACAGCATGATGGGAGTTCCATTTTGATTTGTGACTGTTTTGTCTGGGTGGCCCAAACAGCCCATGGAAGGTGTGGACAAACAGACAGCTGCTGCTTTTATAAAGCAGAGAATTTGTTCTGCATCTTAAGTTTTATGTTTGAGGCAAGTAGAATTTTAGGATTATAGCAAGTAAGACCTTGGGATCAAGCTGGTGCCTGCACAGCTGATACTATTTGTTTAAAGGGGGATTCACTCATCCAAAACCAAGTCTGTCTGGGACTAGTTTATTCAAGGAATAATACCAAAAAGGATGCACTACAAGATGCCTCTTGTAGCCTAAACAGCAGAACATTTGGAGGATCACATGGATATTCTGATGGCACCTTACAATTAAAAAAAAAAATAAAAAAAAAATAAAATCAGATGTTTGGCCTCTCTCAAGCCTTTTTTTAAAAAGATTTGACTTTCAAGCATGGTATCAGTCATTGTTGCTTATAATGGCATGATGTGAACACTGGTCTAAAAAGAACACCAGTTTACACAAGATACCTTAGGCTTCTGAAGTGTTTCAGGTACAATCTTATATATCTTATATTTAAGTCAGTTCAGACATTTTGAAGAAGGGAGCAAGAAAAATACTGTTAGAAAACTCCTTTGGACCTAGGAAGGTGTCATCTTTGTTGATCATTAAAAAAAAAAAAAAATGTGCAACCTTGCCATCATTTATTGTTTTCTGCTAAAAAGAGAAACACGTTAACAAATTATGCATGGGTTTGATTGTTAGGGCTACTGTTCGATTAAGTGTATTTCAGCTGAAGGTTTTAAGCCACAAGATAGTAAGAAAAGTTGATGACCTACAGGAATATGTAGAGTATGCATGGTGCTGAAAGGCAAGAGAGTGAAGTTTGACTCTATTAAGATGGATGTGGAGTGATTGATAACATGTGTGAGAATATAGATAGGAGTCTTGAACACGGAAGCAGAGGAGACAGGGAGTGTATTTTTACTTGTTTCTAAAACTATTTTTCTAGAGCCAGAAAGGAAGAAGTGTAGATTATTTGTACTTGTCTCTAGTTTGCTGTGATAAATATGTTTTCTTAAAAATCTATGCAACTACAACTAAACATAGAGCACTGGGAAGACTATGACTTGAAATGTTGACCAGATTCATCACAAGGTCTTCTTATTTGGTAGACAAATCATGTTCCTATTGCACACAAGCACAAAAAAACCTGTCAACATCCATCAAGGGTATTACTTTGAAACATTAAAAACTCATGAATGCTCTTCTGCCTTTTTACAGAACTATCCTTCCATTTTCTCTGCAACCAGATCTACCTTGAGAACTGAAGAGGTAACCAAAGAAGACTGACATAAACACACTTATAAAACAAGACTATCTGCCTTCTAATCTGAAAATGTTGCTTAGAAATAATTGTGCAACTACTCCTTAGGTGTGACATAAGCCATTTAAAGATGTTGGGTCTTAGTCTTCTGCCCATAAATAAGGCATGCTACACATGTTTATCCTAAACCCAGTGTTTTAAATTTATTGCAATCAGTAGACTCTCAATCACTAAACAATGATGATTTAGTTAACTTTTTTTTAACTTAAAGTAAACATGAAAAGTCATATAGGCAAAATATAATCTACACCATCCAAGTCAAACATTCTCAAAATTCTAGTTATTGTAACAATCCATTTTCTGGATCTAATCTTTCAATGTACTTTTAAAAGCTTTCACATGAGTTGCTGCCCCTTTTCTTCTTTATCTTTACTTTGTCACTAAGATGTCGTCCCCTATAAGCATTTTTGAAATTCTTCTTTATGTCTTGAAACAGCAGACTTGTAGCTAGGATGGCCCAAAGCAACGGTGACTCACATATTTCGGCACACAGGTACAGTCCTCATTCCAGCTACTTTTCCTGTCTCTCTGCACTGTGGCAGCTGACACGTATCAGGCTGCACTTATTATAAGAGTAAACAAGATGCAGAAAGACCTGAGAGTTACTGAGAGGAAAAGTATGTCTGAAAAATGTTCTACAGCCATTTGCATCTGCTTTGTTCAGGTAGTTCCTTAGGAAATTTTCAAGGTCTTACCCAGTATTTTCCATTTTATATCTACTGCCCTCACTGAAAATGTGCTCCATTCTGCTTTCCACGCATTAGAAACTTTTATCTGAAAGCTAATAAATATTATGTCTATTAAAAGTTGTGTAAATGCAATGAAGAGAAGAATCAAAAGCTTTGTGAGCTATTTTTGCATGTCCAGATTCAGATACACTATGTAAGTAAAAAGACCAGTGATCGGTTAATCTGAAAAAATCAAACCTTTTAAATTGGACATTGAATAACCTGAGTTTTGGGGTCACTTTGAGCATAAGTTCACCATTTCCAGGTGTTGTCCATATTATTTTCAAGGAGTTTCAATGTAAGTTTAGCAGTAAGGAGCTACATATTCTACCACCTGATTAATTGGCAGAGTTGAGGAAATCGGTTCTTTAAACTTCATTTTAATTCACTGAACTTTTAAAGAGCTTATCTATCATAGTCCCTGTTTCAAGGCAAATGGTTTTGGTGTTGCAGGAAAGGGTGGCTTGTTATGCTCACACTTGGCACCTCTCTGCTACTGGTCTTCATCTCTCTCTGCTTATTGCAGAACCCTCACTAACTCTTGCCTTTCCAGCTTCCTTCAACAGACTGGAGCAAGCACTATACATTTCATGGCAGGTCAGCACACAAGCATTATCCCATGACTGTCCCTAGCTCACTGTGCTTACATTCATCACCTCTGGGATGTGTGTTTTTTTTGGTACTGTTTACTTCTTCCCCTTAATATCATCATTTAACAATGAAGCTATGACATATTTACATGTGTAAAATATTGCCTTGTTATACATGATCAGACCTTTCATTTGTTGCCTTCATCCTAACACATGCAAGATTTATGAAAGCACTTCTTGTTTGGTCCTCATGAATTATCCCTTAGCTGAATATTCTTTTTCTTTTTCATGTTTATTTTATGTCACATCATATTATGTTAAAAACTTTTGGCTCCATTTCATAACACTGAAGCAGAAAGGCTCATAATAAATTGATTTATGATCTGTAAAAATACCTTATAGAATGTATGAGCCCTGGCCCTCATTTCAGTGTGCATATATATGATAATATATGCATATATGTGCATGTGTGTGTACATGTATTATATATATATGTGTTTATGAAATTACTGCAGTGTGGCAAGTGTCCAGGATCTGAAGGTTTCCAGCTGTGCTACCATTCAGGTCATTAGCCAAAAGACATTAATAGTGTATGTATATATATCAGTAACACAATGGGTAGAAATAGACTTCATAGTAACTACTGCTTACCTCTGCTAATACACAGATATTCACAGAATCACAAAATGGTAGGTGTTGGAAGGGACCTCTAAATATCATCTAGTCCAACCCCCTGCCAGAGAAGGATCACCTAGATCAGGTCACACAGGAACACATCCAGGTGGGGTTTGAATGCGTCCAGAGAAGGAGACTCCACAACCTCCCTGGGCAGCCTGTTCCAGTGTCTGTCATCCTCACTGTGAAGTTTCTCCTTATGTTTACATGGAACCTCCTATGTTCCAGCTTGAACCCATTGATCCTTGTCCTATCATAGGACATCACTGAGAAGAGCCTGGCTCCATCCTCCTGACTCTCTCCTTTTACATATTTATAAAAATTAATGATGTCACCCCTCCGTCTCCTCTTCTCCGAGCTAAAGATACCCAGCTCCCTCACCCTTTCCTCATAAGGGAGATGTTCCACTCCATCATCTTTCTGGCTCTGCACTGGACTCTTTCAAACAGTTCCCTGTCCTTCTTGAACTGAGGGGCCCATAACTGCACACAATATTCCAGATGCGGCCTTAGCAGGGCAGAGTAGAGGGTGAGGAGACCTAGGAGAGTAGGTCTCTTGACCTACTAACCACACCCCTTCTAATACACCCCAGGATGCCATTGGCCTTCCTGGCCACAAGGGCACATTGCTGGTTCATGGTCATCCTGCTGTCCACCAGGACTCACAGGTCCTTTTCCCCTACACTGCTTTCCAACAGGCCAGTCCCCAACCTATACTGCTCCTGGGGTTTTTCTTTCCCAGATGCAAGACTCTACACTTGCACTTGTTATATTTCATTTAATTTCTGCCTACCCAACTTTCCAGCTAGTCCAGGTCATGCCGAATGCCAGCACAGCCTTCCAGTGTGTCAGCCTCTCCTCCCAGTTTTGTGTCAACAGCAAACTTGCTGACAGTGTACTCTTCCCTCATCCAGGTCATTGATGAACATATTGAATAGCACTGGTCCCAGTACTGATCCTTGAGGGACTCCACTAGATACAGGCCTCCAACTAGACTCTGTCCCATTGGCCACAACTCTCTGCCTTCTATCCTTCAACCAGTTCACAATCCACCTCACTACCTGAGCATCCAGACCACACTGTCTGAGGATGCTGTGGGGGATGATGTCAAATGCTTTACTGAATCAAGATAAACCACATCCACTGCTCTACCATTGTCTATCCATCTGGTTATGGCCTCATAAAAGGCTATCAGGTTGTTCAAACATGACCTCCCCTTGGTAAAACCACGTTGACTGCTCCTAATAACCCTCTTATTCTTCATACACTTAGAGAGAGCATCGAGGAGAAGTTGTTCCATTTCTTTATCCTTTCCAGGGATGGAGCTGAGGCTGACTGGTATATAGTTACCCAGGTCCTCCTTCTTACCGTTTTTGAAGACTGGAGTGACATTTGCTTTCCTCCCATTCTCAGTCACCTCTCCTGTTCCCAACAACTTAACAAAGATAATGGAGAGTAGCCTAGCAATGACCTCTGCCAGCTCCCTCAGCACCCATGGGTGCATCCCATCAGGACCCATGGATTTATGGATGTCCAGATTACTTAATTGTCCTGGCTTGGGTGAGAACAGAGCTGGTTCTGTTCAGTGATTTTACTTTTCAGTTCTTCTAACTGCCTGCACTGTCTGAAGTTAGCAGCCTGTTTTCACAGTGTCTGCTGCTGGCAGTGATAACACCCCATGTTTAGAGTTAC